>JAHKKF010538586.1:26408-59504 GCA_019740295.1 Labeo calbasu
AGCCTGTGGCACTGCTGAGGCACTATTGAGCCTTCAGCTCGTCTGCATTGTTGGTTTATTTGGTTTCTCATCTTTCTCTTGAAAATATCCCATAAATTCCATATGGGATTCAGGTCAGGCATGTTGGCTGGCCAATCAAGCATAGTAATATCATGGTCATCAAACCACTTGGAAGTAGTTGTGGCACTGTGGGCAGATGGTAAAGTCCTGCTGAAAAAGGAAATCAGCATCTCCATAAAGCTTGTCAGCAGATGAAAGCATAAAGTGCTCCAAAATCTCCTGGTAGACGACTGCACTGACTTTGCACTTGATAAAACACAATGGACCAACACCAGCAGACGTCACAGCACCCCAAATCTGACTTCAGAAACTTGGATTCTGTGCCTCTCCAGTCTTCCTCCAGACTCTGGATCCATGATTTCAACATGAAATGCAAAATTTACTTTTATCTGAAAAGAGGACTTTGGACCACTGAGCAACAGTCCAGTTCTCTTTCTCCTTAGCCCAGGTAAGACGCTTCTGACGTTGTTTCTGGTTCAAAAGTGGCTTAGTAGCCCTTTTCCTCAAGACGTTTGAGTGTGGTGACTTTTGATGAGATGACTCCGGCTTCAGGCCACTCCTTGTGAAGCTCTCCCAAGTGTATGAATCGGCTTTGCTTGACAGTTTTCTCAAGCTTGCGGTCATCCTTCTTGCTTGTGCACCTTTTCCTACACATTTTCTTCCTTCCAGTCAACTTTACATTTAATATGCTTTGATACAGCACTCTGTGAACAGCCACCCCTTTCAGTAATGACCTTCTGTGACTTACCCTTTTTGTGGAGTGTGTCAATAATTGTCTTCTGGACCATTGCCAAGTCTTGTCTTCCCCATTATTGTGGTTTCAAAGAACAAGAGATACCCGCAATTTATACTGTAGGGATGACCATTTAATGAAACTCAAACGTAAATATTCTAATATTTTGAGATACTGCATTTTTGACTTCCATGAGCTGTAAAACAAACAAACTTTTGAAATGTGTTACTTTACATTTACATGAACCTAGAATATATGAAAGTTTTTTTTTTAAATGGATATTCTATTTTTTTTAGATGCACTTATATATACATATTAAATGCAGATGCAAATGACCTGCTATGCAATTCTGACAGAAGCATTTTTTGTACTGTGCATTTTTTCCAACAAACCAAAATACCTTCAAAATATCTTTTCTGACCCTTCTTTGCTTTAAATGTTTTATACTTGAAAAAAAGATTAAAAGGTCTGTTCAGCAAGAAATTTAAGCAAAAATAAACTTGAAGTCTTGAAGAAATGAAAGTAGCGACAGACCTTTTCTTCTATACTCTATACGTTTGGCGTAACAGATTATCAACAAAATAAAAATGTATGGTATGCTGTTCCGCTCACTGGTTGCCGTGTTGCACTTAAAAATGGAGGCAGATGAATGCAATCTTGGGATTAAATGGCTTATGATTGAAGAACAGCGGTATACGTCACCAGAAAAAAAGTTTGACATTTCACCAGAAGATCAAGTTATGAAACTTTGAATAAAAATTACAAGGTCAGAAGAAGTATTTACAATAAGATAAATAAGGTGTGGGATAGATAGGTGGAATTTTCATTTCATGCTAACTTGAATATGTTTTTTTCTGAGAATGTATCTTGAAGTTTGTTTGTTTGCTTGTTTTAAAAGCATGAATATATAATTTAGTGGGGTTTATGCTTTAAAAAGGAAAAGAAAAGAAAATGTCAGGGTGCTGAATATAAAGTAAACTTAATTCAAAACATACCTTTCTGATATTATAGTAAAACTAGACAAAACTGATCACGAAAAAGATTACACCACAAAATATGCTAGTCGGTCAAACCATATTTGTTTACTCTGTGAATGCCACAAAAAGAACACTGCAGACACGCAAGTTGCTATCAGAGACATCAACTTGTTATTTCCCGGCTTTCCCCGCTCACCAGCCCTTCTGCCAAAAGAGACATCATTTATTTGCTTAGCAAACGCCTACTAAACTTGACCGACTTGTAATGTCTTACTCTTTAAGCCCTCTGTGCAGCTGTGGTTTTACTAGGAAGTAGGAGACACTGAGGTAAGCGCCCCTTCTTGGAGTTCAGGTGGCTAAACTAAGAGATCTGTCCCAGAGACAACTAGATTAGCATGGCAACAGTCTTCTCTAGTGCTTGGAGAAGACATGATGGTTTTCTTAGTCTGTTCTTATTACCTCCTAGTTCCTTCACATTCAGTATGGCATCTTCGAATGGCACTGCCTTGATGCTGAAACCTGTGGAAGAAAACAAGCTTGTGTTAAAATTTCATAAACTTTGGGGTAAAGGACAAGTTTCGAATGACATGTAAAGATGCAAGGGACTAAATCTAGAGATTGATATGGGAGGTTTCTAACCTATTTAATCAAAAGATACTATTTTTTCCACTTGAGAAATGGGCATGAGGTTTCTGATGGACATTAACACAACGAATGTCAAAGTGAATGTCTTTTGTGTTCAGTTACTCAACAATGCATGCAGCGGCAAACAGGGCAACCGTTTGGTACTGATTAACGCAACCGAAAACATGTGAGACTGAACTTTCGAAGCCCACATTAATTCAAAGCTAATGTTCATAAGGCAAGTTTCTTCAAATGCTCAACAGGTGAGAGTAAATATGTCCATCTAGGTCTGCTCTTGCAGACTAGTGAGTCTGACAACTTAATCTAACCATATTTCCACGACAGGCTGCCAAATAACACTTTGCTTTTGTAATTACTGCTTCACTAGACAGCTCAAAACAGGTGTTCGTTCCAAAGACAAAGGCCGATCATCATTGGATGCACATTCTGGGTTTGTGTATCGTCTAGCGTGCTGTATACATCACACTCCGGTTGTTGAGACGTGCCGAAGAAAGCCTGACACAATTGTGTCTTCTCTTCTGAAAAGAACCATTTGTGTTGATAGTAAAAACGGAAGTGATGTCGTCCATCTTGAGAGGTGAAGATATTCATGAATACACCAGCCTGTCGCCAAGAGTTCTAATGAAATCAACACTCTGGTCACAAGGAAGAAAGTCTGTGTGACAAAACCCAGCTGTTCTCAAAAAAAAGACACATATACGCCTAAGGAGCTCAACCGCAAGTGCACTCTTTCTTTGGTAAAGCAGAGTAGTGTTCAAAAGGAGGCTCTTAGGTAACCTGCAGCAATAACGTTAAACAGCTTTCAGTGCTCTGAGAGGCTGAAAAGCACATGGTGACAATGAAGAGATTTTGCAGACGTTCCAGAGTGCTGGGAAAGTGTAGAGCCGGAGATATGATATATGTACTGAGTACAAGTGTGGAGATTTAAGGCAAACGCACTGCAAAAATAGTGTGCTAAGTCGATCTGTTGGAATGATCTGTCACGTTTGTTTGAGAAACAGGAGCTGAGGTTTGTATTTGTACTTGTCTTTTTTAGGTCTCAGGGCTAAATATGTGATTTGTTTCTCATTTTCGTTTCACTGAAAAGTATTTGAAAAATGCTGCGGAGAAATGTTATATTACCTGTGGTTGGTACCGTGCCATCACTGATCTCATTGCACAAGCGAGATAGCAGACTGGTCTTGCCGGCACCGCTCAGTCCGATACACACGACATCATACTCCGGTCTAGGTGGAGGAGGGGCCCTACAGCACAACTTCTGGAGACACTAATAATAAAAAAACACAGAAAAGACAAACATAGTTAGTGGCTGTGAGCGGTGCACTTTTCACTAGCTTGCTGATAAGGCTAAAATGAACAATTTAAGCGTACGTTTGCCAAAGAAGACAGTCGGAAAATAAACTGAGGAGCCCGAGTTGACAAATGCTAATGATGTTCCAAAGAAAGACGTCTGCTGATGCCTATGAACTAATGCGGTGATTTGAAAGCAACACATCTGGAGGAGAACTCCTGAACTCACCATGAAATGAGTTCATTGACAAAATGGGACATGAAATTCGCCACACAGCTGCTTTCTTAGTGACCACGTTTATGAGTGTTCCTTCAACGTTTGGCTACTTTTATGTCCCAGGGTGCATTTTTAATAAAAGTGATTTTGTTATATGAAGATCACATATAAATATTTTTTTGTGTAGATTCTTGTACCCTTGCTTTCAATCTTTAAATATCCAACTTTAAACCAACATTAAAAATATGAAGGGCTATGTTAAAATGATAAATGCAAACAAAAAGTGGAAAAAAAATACAGTTGAGGTCAAAAGTTTACATTCACCTTGCAGAATCTGCAAAATGTTAATTATTTCACCAGAATAGAACAGAGGTCATACAAAATGCATGTTATTTTTTATTTAGTAATGACATGAATAAGATATTTCACATAAAAGATGTTTACATATTTCCCTGCTCACAAGCCCTTCTGCCAAAAGAGACAACATTTATTTGCTTAGCAAATGCCTACTAAACTTGACCGACTTGTAATGTCTTACTATTTAGGCCCTCTGTGCTTAAAGAGTAAGACAATATAAAATAACAGTTTAAAGATAAAAGACAAAATAATAGATAAAGTTCAAAAGTTTACATACGCTTGATTCTTAATATGTGTTGTTACCTGAATGATCCACAGCTGTGTTTTTTGTTTTTGTTTTGTTTTTTGTTTAGTGATAGTTGTTCATGAGTTCCTTGTTTGTCCTGCTGTACTGCCTGCTGTACTTCAGAAAAGTCCTTCAGGTCCCACAAATTCTTTGGTTTTTCAGCATTTCTGTGTATTTGAACCCTTTCCATCAATGACTTTATGATTCTGAGATCCACCTTTTCACACTGAGGACATCTGAGGGACTCATATGCAACTATTACAGAAGGTTCAAACGCTCAATGATGATCCAGAAGAGAAAACGGTGCATTAAGAGCCAGGGGTGTAAACTTTTTAACAGATGTGTCCATTTTTCTTATTTTGCCTAAATATCATATTTTTTTCCCATTTAGTACTGACCTTTAAAAGCTACAGAAGATACATGTTTTCCAGAAGACAAAGCAAGATTTACCATGATCTTCAAACCCCTGGCTCTTAATGCATCGTGTTTCCTTCTGGAGCATCAGTGAGCGTTTCAAGCTTCTGTAATAGTTGCATATGAGTCCTTCAGTTGTCCTGAGTGTGAAAAGATGGATCTCAAAATCATGCAGTCATTGTTGGTAAGGGTTCAAATACACAAAAATGCTGAAAAATCAAAGAATTTGTGAGACCTGAAGGATTTTTCTCAAGTACAGCAGGCAGTCTAACTGTTCAGGACAAACAAGAGACTCATGAACAACTATCACTAAAAAAACTACAACAAAAAAAACAGCTGTGGATCATTCAGGTAACAACAAAGTATTAATGAAGTGTACGTAAACTTTCGAACAGGGTCTTATTTTAAAAATTCAACTATTATTTTCTCTTGTGGGCTATATGTAAACGTATTTTATGTAAAATATCTTTTTCAGGTCAGTACTAGGGCCCTATGAAATCCATTTTATTTTTTTCCAAATTCCGTTTAAATTTTTCTGGATTCCGTTTTATTCCGTTTTAACTCCTTTTTAATGGTTAAATTAAATTGTATTAATCAAAGAGCATGTCTAATTAATTACAATCATGAAACATACAATTTCACATCAATTTAACAAAGGTTTAACAAAAATGGCCCTATGAAATGTTTTATTTTTTCTCACCATAACAAATTTTTCACACCTTTGACAAATTCCGTGACATTCCGCGTTATTCAGCAAATTCAGTTTTTATGACTGGATTCCGCGATTCCGTGGGCGTTTTTCGCATCGCAGAAATCATAGAGCCCTACAGTACCAAATAAAAAAGAACATGCATTTTGTATGATCCCTTTATTTTTGTCAAATAAGTAACATTTTGAAGATTCTGCAAGGTGTATGTAAACTTTTGACTTCAACTGTAAATAGACATTGCAATATTTTGTGCGAAAATTACATCAGCTTTTAAAACTTATGACTGATTTATGAAAAAAAAGTTTTGATAAAAATGTCATGAACTGTGTTTTTCTACCTCTGAACAATCTTTATGTTGTTTACAAGACCTTACAGGTTGTATGAGGGTTATTAAGCATAACTGGTGTAAGATCGTGCATCTAAACAAACTAGATGATTTACTGCCTCTCCTGCTCTAATGTGGCTGAGACCTCCTTTCTATTGCTTGATATTAGGGCAGGCTTTATTGTAGAATTTACTTGCCCTAACATGTAAAATAGACTGTTACCAGACAGTCTAACGCAGTCTGTGTCTGTTTAGGGGGGAGGGTGTGGAAAAGAGAGAGAGAGAGAGGCAGGATTCTGAGAGCTTGTGTCCTCATGGCAGCAGACAGACCTGTCACTTTATGAATCACTGTCTTTGACTGGAGGCCTGCTGGGAGACATTAGGAGGCAAATGCAGTGTGAACCGTGAATGGGACGGTTAAAGCCGGTGTGGAGAGATCAGTATACAGAACTAAAAAGAGATAGGTCTATCTTTTATTAGCAGGACAGAACTAGTCTAGGCCAGGAAGGGCTTGATTTTGCCCTTCACCTCAGGATTATTTCATTCCACATGGAAACATACTCGCCGTAGACTCTATATAAAGAGCGGTTTCCATCTGAATAGACAATTATTACTTCAGAAGGATGTTCACTTGGAAGGTGAATGCAAATTTTATGCATTCCCAAAAGGCATATATGGGATATATTTTACATTTTATATATGAAGAGTTCATTCGCAAAAACAGATTACTCCATTTTAAACAAGTTTCAAATTACGTTTTTTTCATTGTGCATTTCAATTAATCTCAAACAAACTGCAGTTGTGTTATGTTGATTAAGTAAAAATAACTAAAAAATACTGCTAACACAATTAAAACATGAAAACATAATAAAAAAAAAACATGATTTTTGAAAATGTGTTTTTGCAAATAAACTGTTCATATATTTTACATATATGCTGAAAGTATGTAAACGGTGTGAATCAAGGAAATATATTTGTTCAATTTGTTCATATTTTTCAAACATCCAAATTGCAAAATATTGCACTTTTACATTGTAATCCAAGTGACAATAAAATACATTTCCAATCTAAAAATAATCATAAAATGTATTTGGGACAATAGAAATGTATTTGGATGGGAAGTATATATATGAATATGAGGAAATATGTGACCCTGGACCACAAAACCAGTCATAACGGTAAATTTTTCGAAATGGAGATTTATACATCATATGAAAGCTGAATAAATAAGCTTTCCATTGAGGTATGATGTTGTTATGATGGGACAATATTTGGCTGAGATACAATTATTTGAAAATCTGGAATCTGAGGGTGCAAAAAAATCTAAACATAGAGAAAATTGCCTTTAAAGTTGTCCAAATGAAGTTCTTAGCAATGCATATTACTAAACTTAAGTTTTGATATATTTACTGTAGGAAATTTACAAAATATCTTTGTGGAACATGATCTTTACTTAATATCCTATTGATTTTTGGTATAAAAGAAAAAATGATCATTTTGACCCATACAATGCATTTTTGGCTATTGCTACAAATATACCTGTGCTACGTAAGACTGGTTTTGTGGTCCAGGGTCACATATATCCAAAATTATCTATCTATATATATATATATATATATATATATATATATATATATANCATACAATGCATTTTTGGCTATTGCTACAAATATACCTGTGCTACGTAAGACTGGTTTTGTGGTCCAGGGTCACATATATCCAAAATTATCTATCTATCTATATATCTATATATATATATATATATATATATATATATATGTATATGTATGAGGAAATATATCCAAAATGATCAAAAAATAGATATAAATGTACTTTCTAATCTATAAGAACAATATTTTTGGCCCTTTTTTTGATATTATGGGAGAAAAATACTTATAATTTACATACTTATATACTATATTACTATATATTAAAATATATATTATTTTATTTTGTTAAACAATATATATATATATATATATATATATATGTTTTTTTTGTTGTTGTTGTTTTCCACCGTATGAGTTGCACAGCAGAAGTGTTTTGTCTCACTCATGTATTATGTAATTCTTCCTGAATCCTAATAGGGACATCGAAGGCTTGTAGGCAAACAAATGTGTCATTTGCTCTGGTGTTCTTTCATCACTAAAAGCCTAAATGGCTTTCACAGGCCCTTCACAGGAACAGGCACAGAGAGGCCGTCCTACGTAGCACGGCCGCACATGCTTCTGCTTTGTCACACAGCAACCTGGACATCTGGTTCTGTAAGAGGCTGATGAATTTACCCTATTCACCCCACCTTCACTTACAGTGCTCAGATGGGATGATAAATTTACATCAGTTGCTGAAGGCACGTCCTGGAGCTTTGACCCCAAGGCCCATCAGGGCTCCCACAGGAGCACAGGGCCACACACTTCAGCGGCCCATGTTGTTGCAGGGGAGCGAAATAAAGGATTTCCCAGGTGTCCGAGAAGTCACATTTCAAGCAATTGTTTGGTCAGGATTTTTCTCGTGCCAATGAGGCAGGTCGAAACCGAGACGCTCTTGCCAAAAAGAGTTTCTATATGTCGAGAAACGCTAACTCTTGATTGATTCTTTTGGCTCTCGCCATATTGGACGCGCTTTAATTGTTCGAGAGCCTCGAGACATTACCTCACCGATGTTGGGGCAGTTGTAAAAGCTGATGAACTGCTTTTTATGCATATGAAGATGTTTGAAGGTATAAATATTCCAGACTGACAACAGCTGTGACACGGCAGTGGCGCATTTTCAGATGAAATGTTTCGCTAAAAGGTACACACAGACACACACACACAAAAATCTCTCAGGCCCCCTTATCCCACCCAGCTTTCTATTTAAAAAAAAGATGTCAAGACATCAAACGGCTGATGTAATTAAAAGGCCTGGCTGAGATCCAGGCCCTGGCACCAAAACAAAGATACGACGGCGCTAGAATCCAACACGGCAGACAGGAGAACACAGCTGGGCCAAATCCACTCAGCATTGCCACAATATTGAATCTTCAGCCCTTATGGAAGCAATGCTGAACAATACGCCACTGCAAAAACAACTTCCCGCCTGCCAACTTCTCCTGAATGGACCCCTCGGCTGAGTGAAGGGGACCCTGTCTGCTCCATGCAATAAAGAAAAACAGTCGTCTGACTTCCATCATGAGAAAAGGAACATGCTCTGCACTCTGCCGCTCTGGAGCGGAGTGAACAGCAGTCACAACAGAGATCGCTCTGCGGGGTTATTGGCCAAAGGCTTAAGCCTTACAGACATATACTGTATAGAGATACTGTCGGCTGGGGGGTCTGAGGGTCCGTCTGTCCCCCGGACATACGATGGCCAGCCGTTGCTCGCTTGTCTGCTCTATTTTAAATGACAGCTTTGTATTTTTAGAGCCAATAAATGAGGGGGCGAGAGCAAGGGAAGCACCACACAGACAGACAGGGCTCACATTTCACTCGTTTGCCCTCTGAGAGTGTGGAGACGGAGCAGACGTCTGCCATTGAAGCGTCAGGCAGTGATGCCATCCTGTTTGCCCCACCTGCACCTCTGTGCATCGCCCATCGCCGTGGCTTTGACAGTGACACTGGCTTCTCAAAGGATTTCTGCATTCCTGATCTCAAAAAATGACAAAATTAACATTTTTATTTAGACAAAATAGAAAATAGTTCTATATGACTTCAATATCAGGCTTTTAGGAGTATCAGTATACATGAAAATAATTATCGGCTTATTGGTATCAGAAAGAACTTTTAGATTAATGCATACCTTATCTCCTATAAAATAAAATTTGTTTTATTGTTTTCCAAATTCCGTTTTTTCTAAGGATGCACAATATTATTGGACTGATCGGCCGATAATGGCTTTAAATGTAAATATCAGCATCGGCCCGATGTTAAAAATTATGCCGATACGTCTTGCCGATAAGAGAAATAACTCATATGCGCTCTGGGTGTGCTAGCGATTAGACGTCAGCAGTGTGGCTTATTCTTGAAGCAAAGTTTTGCATGAATGATAATCAGATTCACTGTTTTGGATGCTGCATTTAATCTGAGAATGCACAGACAGAATGATGCAATCAAACAAGATTAAAAATAATTTGCTTATAATTTTTGCACAGGAGAGACTTGGTGTTTCCAAACAAAAAGAAATATATTAGTATCTGCATTGGCTATCGGCCAACATGAGTTGAAAAATATCGGCATATCGGATATTGGCAAAAATCCAATATCGCACATCCCTAGTTTTTTCCATTTAAATTTTTCTGGATTTAATTGGTTTTAATTGTCTAGACTCTGCTTTAATGGTTAAAAGAAAAAATATTAATCAAAAAGCATGTCTAATTAATTGAAATCATGAAATGTACACATAAATTCTGTGTTTTCCATTAATTTATTGGATTCCATTTTCATTAAATTTTAATAGTCAAAAGCATCTCTAATCAATTTATAAAATTAATTTTAAATTTCAACTTAACTTAAATGTATTATTATTTTATTTATTTATTTTACAGAAATAATTATTTTTCTTTAAATTTAAACTTTAATTTTTCTAGTAAATACATTCTGGTAAATAACCTTTTCTCTGGTAAATATTTCTTAAAAAACAGCATTAACTCTTCCCCGCCAGCACTTCTGAAAGAAGCTGACAGCCACTGCCAGCATTTTTGATGATTTTCACTCAAATTCACTCCACCAGAATTCTTTATAGTCATGTTTTATTTTTGTTTATTTTGTTTTGTTAATAATTTAGCAGCAGTACTGTCATTACACAGACTGATATATTTCTGTCACAGTTTTTTCAAGTTAAACCGAACTTTTATTTTGATGGGTTGCTGTGAAGACCTTTAGTTTCTGTTTTTCTATAATATGACAATAGTTTTCTCAAAAGAAATGGTCAAATACTCATGAAGACTCACTGTCCGCATCACGGAAATCATAGGGCCCTTTACATTAAGCTATCAACTTGGACTACAGCATAAATGTAGACCACACAAGGTTCACATTTCCTATCATTGTAAGTTCTAAATGAAATCCATCTTGTCTGTTAATGGTGAGGATGTCAGTAACCAGTACTAGCAGCGGTAATGCCTCACATCTTTTGCGGTGCAATGTGAATGGAGAATGCCATTTGGGCTGAGGTACTGAAATCAGCACAAACCTGAGCCAACATGAACCTCCTTTCCACATGCATCAGGTTCATCTTTCACTGATCGGGAGGGTGTGTCTCTGGAAGTGAAGGCATAGATCATCTTCCGCATTCAATAGATGGCACGCTGAAGTAAGCACCTCTTTGCCTGATCAGCGTATTCCATCTTGCTATTAATTCACAGTGTGGAAGTAACCTACACTAGACATAATAGCACATTGGAAAATTATTAGCCGAAATTGTGCCAGCGAAGACCAACAAATATAAAAATGCCTAGCTGTAATCAATCATATCAAAGAGCCAAACAGCTTCAGGTCATGCCAAAACAAGTCCATAATGAACAACATCTGATAAAAATAGCACTGCGGAGTGGAAAATTTTGCAGTAAAATTAGCACAGGTCCACATTCACTTCAGGACATCATATTTCATGATCCAAAAGCAGCCTTATTATGCAAAATGTACTAAATGCAATATAGCATGAAGTGCAAGGCAACTAAAAAGCAATACCAACAGCACAACCTTCATGATGTCCGGGGAATGACTTGTTTACTGACTTTATTTCTTGTTTTTACCGCTATATCTTGTAACTGTGACTTTATATCTCAAAGCTGACTATTTTTTTTGCTACATCTTGTAAATTTTGACTTTATCTCTCAAAAATAACCAATAGTCCAAATGGTGAATGTATATCAGAATTGACGAATTGAATGTAATTGCAACTTTATATCTTTAAACTGTCACAATTACCACTTTTACCCTAGTGAAAACTAATGTACTAAAATTTCATGCTAAGTATACTACAAATGCACTTACATATTATGTACTTAACAAAATACCCTGCAGTTGTACTTTTAGCATGGTAAACTTGTATATTTAAAGCCTGCTAAATTGGAACAATTAATTTTGTAGTGCTGAAGTCCAACTAAAGATATACTTAAGTATATCTGATTGGCTGAAGTGGAACTATTGCAAGTATACTTTAGGTACACTTTAAATAATATCATTCTTTTTTAAAAGCAAAATATTTGAAGATCATACAATCCTCTTCAATGACATAAAAACAAATTTTAGGCTTAATATTAAGAAATGTGCATTGTGCACAAGTAGTACTCCAAACAAAGTTTAATTGCAATTTTTATAACATCAGTAAGTCTCTAGCGATGTGTCAGTAAATATGTTAATAGACTTGAACTATATTTATTATAAAATAAATTAATTTTAAATCTATTAGTTTTTCACTAGGGTATATTGTACTTAGTAATGAGATTTCCATAAAAGACACCCCAAATGGTCTGTACGTACATATAAAACATTTTTACATGGTTTTGACCAAACAACTGGCAGGAATCTACTGCCGCAATATGTAAACTAATTAGGTTAGTTTTGTTTATAATCAATTATCTTAAGATCGTAAAAAGTTATAAAGCATGAATGTAAAACATTCATTACACCGGCCCTGGGGTCTCCCTGACTTCAAATAGTGCACAAAAAATGTTAAAACGTACACATAATCTACAATTACATCAATATCAGTAGCTTCGACTGCAGTGATTACAACGCTGATGCCTTTCCAGGGCGTTTTGGGGTCAGTCAGGTTTGTTTTTATTGTGTCCAAAACAGACTACAGTAAGGGCCAATGAGCTTGCGAGTGGGGGAGGGGCGGTCGGGAGCGACACCAGACGCAGACACAGACCAAGGCAGACCAGTCTGAGCCTGGCATTCCCAAACAGACCTCACTATCATCCCAGCCGGCGACCCTTCCCTGCCCAGACACCCGCTAGCAACACTTGTCTGCAGGGCTCAGAGGTGACCTTTGAATTGACAGTGCTTTATATGGATGTCCAGATGGAGCAGCAGTGTAACACACACCAGTCATAACACGGCTCTGACTACACTCCAGCTCATAGTGAGAGTCCATGGCAGTCTGGGGTGACTGGGGGGGTACCTTCATTCATCTTTTTTCTCTTCATGTTGATGTTTGTGGCTTACGGAGGGTTGGCAAGCGTAGGGCCGGGGGGAGCGGTTATATGGGCCATGATGGAGCGGGAGCTTGTGCCAGTATAGTGGCGTGCCACGTATGGAGGGAGGCGAAACATAAATGCCAGCGAGACTGTTGTGTCCACACCATACCTTGCTGTCGCCATACCAACCACAGGCTGGTCACCGCAGTGTGTTGAGTAAATCTGGAAAGAAACTATCTTTGAAGCTCAACGAGTTTCAATTCTGCTTAAAATAAAAACGGATTAAATGTTTCCCATAATAAAGATGAAAAGAGTTCATCATTCGTCCTGGAAGTTGCACTATATTGAAAAAACCCCAATGAAGCATTTATAAAGTTCAATAGTTTCTTTCCTTAGATCTTTGTAGGCATATATTCCCCCAACTCTCAAAAAAGAATGCACCAAAATTGGTAAGCTACGACTACAAAGAAATATTTAGGAGCACCATGTGCGACTGACCCGATCAGCATATTTGTGTTTGCAGTGAGGGGAGT
Organism: Labeo calbasu; assembly: GCA_019740295.1. Lineage (NCBI taxonomy): Eukaryota > Metazoa > Chordata > Actinopteri > Cypriniformes > Cyprinidae > Labeo > Labeo calbasu. The sequence continues at coordinate 40,074 of JAHKKF010538586.1, forward strand.
TTCAAAGGTTTCTACGTGTTTTGCAGTAATGTATCACAGACATATCTCACGAATCCTTTCATAAACAAAGTGTAGACAGGGTATAAATAAGAGATCCAATGTGCAATGTAGGGGGCTTAGTTGGTTATAACAGAACTTTGCGAGATCGCGATGAACTAAGATGAGTGACAGCTTTTAATGATTATTGAAGGAGTTTGTAAATGTGATACTGATTTAAGAGTTTAATAAACAAGAAGTTAATATTAAGTGACTTACATTGTCCGACTAAAACAATATTGCCTGATTAAATGAATCTAGTGAGTCAATGAATCAATTACCCATTTATAAAGACAGTCACCTGCTTTATTCCAGAATAAATCAGTCGTTCGAACGAATCAAATGAATGAATGATTCAGTAATAAAATCAGTGACTGGCAGTTTCATTTTAAAGTATCTTTCAGTTATTTAAATCATTTCATATTTATATATTCAAGTTTTTATATTTAAATGTTAATGTCAACATGAATTGCACTTAATTGCACTCATGCCACCTCTGAGCCTCATTAAACATCTGAAAATACACTTATAGTCACTTTTGAGTTCTTCTGTGCCACCTCTGTAGTACAAATTTATGTTGTTAATACTGATTTCATTTGGTTAGTAACTTGTTCTTATTCTTTTGCTTTAATTAGACATTTTAAAAAGCTTATAAACATTTTTTTAATTTGCCATAAAAGATAACATACTTTTAATAAAGTTAGAAAAATGGCAAAAACTAAATTCCCCTGTAAATCACTTTAGGGAATCAAATATCACCTTGTAATGGGAAGGCTAATTTTTGACCAAATATTTTGATTATTGATTTAAAGGTGCTCCTAAAAATAAAAGTAAGCGTAGAGCCCTGCTTTAGGGGTATACCAATTTGTCACTGGGACAACGTAGTACCTTATTTATCCATACAAGGTGCATAGTAGTAGTACTCAGAGACACACATTACTACTCTAAGGTACCAATATGCTCCTTTTAGGGGTAGACATGGTACAAAGTTGTCCCTGTAGTAATAAAAATTCATAATTTTTGTTGACATGGTCTTTTGTACAACTTTGCAACTTGTTAGCTTGACAGTGTGTATCTATATACCTGCAACCTGTGCCAGTGAAGATCCTTCACACTGCTAGAGCCACTTTACTGATGTCCACAATGTAGGGTTACAACTCCCCCTAGCTATCACTGTATGTACTTGTACCTGACAAGCCCTGTTGTTATCCTTCACAAACTTGCCATATTTTTTCTCATTTATGTTATCCTACGAATTGCATATCTTGCCGACATGAAGGGTTAAGGGTGTAGGAATGCTTTCTCTGTGTTGTCATAATGGTACACATACACTTTGGCTTATCACACACTGAAAAAAAGTGCTTCAAAAAACTTACTGCGTAACTTCGAGTCCACAGTGTCCAGATTAATTCTCTTGTCCAATAAAAAAAATATAAAAATATAAAAATTCCTTCCATCTGAAATGCTCTGACAAAGATCTGAACATTTTTCTGCTCATTAAATGCATTTCTTACATCACAGTTGTTTTAAAAAACAATGTTTCAAAACAATCACATAGTTGAAAATTAAGCACATAATACAATAAATTTGTCTGTTACATAATCACCCCAAGCAATCAGAAAAAAAAAAACAGCTGGATTTATAAGAATATGGAGCTGGATGATTGAGAAGTATTTCTGTAATAAACATCCCATAAGTAACGTCAAAACCTTTCCTAACACAAGCTTTCCAACAGAGGTTAAAAACAGCCGTGGAAAACATTTGGACTGAGGACGGGCAAAATATTTCCCAGTAGGTGATCCTCTTGCTGATATCAGGTTACTTGTGGCTGGCCACATGAAAGAACCCCAGTAACCTACATACATGGGCGTCTTTAGTTCCCCTTCAAGCCCTCAACTTAGCCCCCGTGGCCCTTTATCCAAAACAGGAGAAACCCTCAGACAATGGAGCGGTAGTCTGTACTGTCATGGCCCACGACAGGCCCCCCCAGCTGCGCTCCACATGCACCACAAACACTTCAGCCTCATCACAGGGGATTATCAAACCCTGTGCGGCCATTGTTCTGACCTACCTTGGGTGGCTCGGCTTCACCAGAAAGCTGTCTTTTACTGGGCCGTTTCTTTGGGTCGTAGCCCCCTATGTCTGCATAAGGCCAATGTGTGGGGAGGTGACAAACCCCCAGAAAGGAATGGGGGGGTGCGCAGCTGTAAATCTTGATGTCACCGACGGGAAGGCTGTTGCGGACCATTACCATAAATCTGACAAACGCTAATTTGATGGGAGGCTGTATCTGTCTGGGCTCAGGCTGGTCTAGACGGCCTATTGAGAGATCCTATGGCAAGGGGAACGTTTTGTTCCCCCACCAGGACCATCTGGATATAGCAATAAGCGGCAAGCGGCACAGTTCACACACTGATCAAAGTGGGCCCATGCAATTGTGATGGGTACATTCCCCAGACCACGTTCCAATACACACGTATGGTTCATTTTAAAGAGGCTGTTTTTCAAAGCTGGATCACTTAGGAAGAATTATGCTACAATCACTGTGCACAGAATTGATTGGGAGCTGATTGATTGTTAGGACTTACACTTATTGATGGAGAAAGAGTGATCTGAACTACATGAAGAGCTCACTTGAAAATAAAAAAATAACAATTCTATTTATTCATCCTCATGTGTTTCCGGACCTGTATGACTTATTTTCCTCTGTGTAAAGGTGCGGTCACATTTACCGCTGTTCAGCGAACGACTGAATGAAATCCAGTCATTTCAACAGAAATCCACATCGGGATTGGGAATTTCTGACAAATAACAGAAAGCTGCTTGGTTAGCCTTTCAAACCAAGTACCTGTGTATTAAATATGTGGCTCATATGATTTGTGCAGTATGAAGAAAAACAAAACAATTTAAGTCAAGATTCACTGACATCCACTCTAGCTCTCCTTGGTGCATCGGGAAAAGTAAAACTGTCCCATTTATGAGAGAAACAAGGTTTTTTTTTTTAGAGTCTTATCAATGAATCTCAATCTCTATTTGTAAAACAACTGTGAATCCTTTGTTCATGAATCAAACTGATCTAATTAATGAGGTTCAGCTTAAGTGTCTTGGTCACAATGGTTAAAAGTTCACTGGAGGGGAGGATGATTAGATGACTAGTGAGTAACATGAATTTCGGTGTAATCTTTACACAAAGGTACACATACGTATACAGTATGACTTCAGAAGATTGTATGAAATTAAAAACACATTAATGGAACTGTATGGATTACTTTCATAGTTCTTTTGGGTACTTTCTAAAGCTTAATGTCTTCATAGGGCCCTATGAAAACCGTTTTTTCTGTTTTAATTTTTATGGATTCTGTTTTTAATGGTTTTCTCTCTTTTTAATGGTTAAATGAATATTTATTCACAAAACAGCATGTCTAATTAATTGAACAGCAATTTATTAAAATATAAACAAAAATTACATTTTTAAGGCCCTATGAAATGTGTTTATTTTTTTTCTCAAATTCAGTTTTATTTTTACCAAATGCTGTTTTCCATTCATTTTTCTGGATTTTATTTTAATGGTTTAATTAAATACTAATAATAAAAAGCATCTCTAATTAATTGATTTTGTTAGATTTTTTTCTTTTCAGAAATACTGGAAAAAGTACTATATTCTGTATTTACATTTTCTGGTAATTATTCCTTTAAAGATAATATTTTAATATTCATTTTATTATTAGGGGCAGTACAATCATTACATTAAGTAATATTTCTCTCACGCTTTTTGACGGGTTGCTGTGAAGACCTAGTTTTACTGAAAAGAAACTGTAAAATGCTCATGAATTAACTCTCAGAACAGTTCTAGAAATTGTGTTTGCGTTCATGTACTCATATATTGAGGCGACAGAAAGTAAAAACACTGCGAGCGACACACCACACATCTGCGCCATTCATTCACACAGAGACACGCAAAACATGAAGGATTCATATTTAAATACTACTTTGTGGCGTAATATTCACAGACACTAGTCCATATCACGTTTTGATTTAAGTGTACTGACCTACATCCATTCAAAATGGGCCAAATTCCGTCCACTTTTCCTCAGCACAGAAATCATAGGGCCCTACTTCAAGTCCCATTCACTGGACAAAAAAAAAAATTCAAAATAATTAAATAAATAAATAAAAATCACAACAAAAATAACTTGTACATTCTTAGAAATGTATCTTTAAAAAATGTCAATACAGCAGAAATTCATACAGGTTTGAAACAAAATGAGGTTGTGTAAATGACAAAACGTTCATTTTTAAGTGAACTATTCGTTTAACACAATCTTAAATATATCAAGATCAAGATATTATAAAAATGAGTGACGTCAGCAGATATTTTGCAAGAAAAGTTTAAAATACTTTTTTAAAACAGAGACAGGAGTTTACAAAATCTATTTGAAGATCAAAGAAAAATAATTGATAGGTATAGTAAAAATGTACATTAAGGGGAAATAGGCCATTCAGAAGAATGTTTTCATGTTCTACACAACCCAAGGCCACATTCATGCTCAGTTGGGACCTTCCCAACAAGGGGGAGAGGCAAGAGCAATGGGAGCAAAACAGAGGAGGCTGGGCATTTGGGGAAGCATTTGGGTATATAAATTGTGTAATTGGGAAGGGTGATTAGCTCAGCCGTATTAGCATAAGGCGGCGAAAACTTTGGTTTCCATCACACAATGTAAGCAAAAAGACGTTTTCCGCACTGATCTAGAGGATCAAAGCCAGAGGGCCTCCTTTTGAATGTGCTGCAACTAATGTGTGAGGGCCAAAGGGGGTTGGGGGTACCCCAAAAAACAGAGCTGTGGAGGAGGGTACTAGCCCGTTCTAACATCAGTAATCAGACATTTTCAAAAAGCATCTATTTATCTGAGATGTACTCAATTTTTAATAGAAACAAATCTACGGGCTCTGGCGAGTGTGGGAAAATTCCTCCATAAATGCATTTGCATCAAACCAGCAAACTCCTCCCTAATAAGCATCTTTAGGCCCCCCCCGAGACAAAACGATGGGGACTCCCATAAATCTGTTTTTATACATTGTGTGCTACTGGAGAATCAGGTTGACATGACATAATGCACTCAACACCCATAACAATTTCAAGTCTGTCTGGCAGGATATGTTTGCTTTAATTTCTTTATAGAGAACATCCCTTGTGCCAATTTCAGCACATGGGCCACAGTGATTGTTATTAATGGAAAGTATATAACATGTTCAACTATGGCAAAAACAAATCCAATCCAGACACTAAGCAAACAAGTATACAAAGTATGTAACAAATAAAAATAGCTGCATTTACAGTGCAGCAACTGTGTTCAATCTGTCACCAAACAAGACACTATGTGTCTCTCTTTGCATTGACACAAACCAAAATTTACATTCAAACTGCAAATCCAAGTGGGCTTGAAGAATCAAACTGATAAATGAACAGTAGAAACATCCTCTTACCTTATTTTGGTTTATGGTTTACCTTTGTCAGAACACATGCATATCATTTCCTTTTACACTAGCTATGTTTCTATCACCATGTTTTTATGCACATATTGACAATATCATCAGAAACGAGTGATGGAAATGCCAAATTTAGATAAATAATCCCTTAATTCGTGAAAAAGATTGTACACTCGTTTGAGGTGGTTTTTGACTTGTGCGGAAAATAGTAGTTCAATTTATTTTTAACCCTAAAATGCACATCTTGTCTAGCTCTGCGTGTAGTGTGCATTCCAGTTCAATACAGTTAGGGTAGGCCGAAAAACTCCTATCACATTTTCTCCTCCAACTTCAAAATCGTCCTACATTGCTGCAGAAGTACCAACCCAGTGTTTATATAGTGTTTAAGCGAACATTAAGGTCAAACGCCCTTTACAAAAAAACAGCGATGCAGGACGATTTTGAAAGTTGGAGGAGAAAATGAGATGGAAGTAGGGGTGGGCGATATATTGAATATTAGTGATAATATCGCAATAATTTTGACGACAATGTAAAATCTGAAAATATTGTGAATATCGAATATTTCAAATTCAAGCACATTTTCTCCAAAGAACACGCCGAACGTCCGATATTATATCCCCTTACATATTATCGCGCAAGAGACGTGAGGTGGGGTGCTCTTCATGTCTTTACTATGCAAGACTTCACGAGTGCGGTTGCCAGATACCAAGTGTTCAAATCTCCGAATCAGAGCTTCGCTGTTACAAGGATACATTTTCTGCCCGGTGTTTTGCTTATTTTAAGAAATCTGGCAATCACGCTCACGAGCTCACTCTTCATTGCGGAAGCGCTGATGATGATCTGAAAACATAGAAAAACAATTAAGCTGGAGTTTAACAATCAAAATGAAAGTGTCACTCAACCAGTCTGTCTCGACAGTATTGTTTGCGTCTGTGATCACTGAATAAATGCACTTAGGCTAATGTTACTCAACTGCTGTTGTTTGAATAGGGAAACATAGGCTATTGCAACTTGGAATTACTATTAGGAATTTCACTGTTATAATATTTTTCATTTGTTTTACCAGTTTTCATAACACAGACAGAGAGAGGTATTAACTTATATACATACATATATATATATATTTATATATTTATATATATATATATATATATATATATATATATAAAAGCCTAAAATAAATCAGTAGACTAGATAAGATAAAATAAACCATGTATGAGTCCACATTCTATTGATTTGTGCTCATGGTGGTGGAGCATCCATGAGGCACATTTCCCCAAATGTGCGAAATTGGTTAAGAAATACCTGTGTGTTCCAGCAACTACTTCCCTATCTGAGAGGGTTTTTAGTGCCCGTAAGAACATAGTTTCATGCCACAGAGCTTCTCTTAAACCAGAGACAGTTGACAGACTTGTGTTCTTAGCTAAAAACTTATCCTAGTTTAATTATTTCCCCCAGTCGCACAATGTAAATTGTGAATTGCATGCACTAAAAAAGTTGACAGAATGCACTTTCTGTACTTGTTTGGCACTACTTCAGTTACGTATACATGTGTTTATTTAATAAAAAGCAGCAAGTGATGACTAGATTTTTTTTAACTGCTTAAATTTGCACTAAACATTTTGCATTTACTTTGTAACAGTAGATGTTCTATCTAAATTGTTTTTGTTGTTTTTTTTTAATGGGGGCAAATAAAATTACTTTTTTTATATATAAAAGCAAATGCAAACATATTGAGATATATATTGAATATCTTAAACATTTTGACAATTTTGAGATATCATTTTTTTATATATATCACCCAGCCCTAGATGAAAGTTTTTCAACATACCCTAACTGTCTTGAACGGGACTGCACAGAGTATACATATGCATGGCAGAGCTAGACAAGACAAGCATTTGAGGTTTAAAAGTATATAAATGTTAATTTTTTTTTTTTTAGAAAATGACTGATTGTTTCGCTAGATAAGACCCTTCTTCCTCAGCTGAGATCATTTTGAAGCTGCACTGAAACTGCGTTTTGGATGGCACCATAGAAGTCCACTATATGGAGAACATTCCTGAAATGTTTTCCTCAAAAAACATAATTTACTTATGACTGAAGAAAGAAAGACATGAACATCTGGAATGACAACAGGGTAAGTAAATTATCCGTAAATGTTTGCTCTGGAAGTGAACTACTCCTTTAATGCGAATAATAGGATTTGAAAGCACATTTGCCTTTATAAATTCTTCCATGCACATCAAAAAAAAGTCATGTGACTTTGCACCATGGGATGGCATAACCAGACTAACCAGTGGATCGATCTCGTACAGCATCTGAAATGCTGTTATGGTCATTCTTAGATGCCTAAGAAAAGTCTGTCATCAAAGTTTTATGTATGCCTCCCAGAACTGTCTTACATGACTGCGTTCCCAAACAGCCTCCAAAAGCAATGGCTGCATTTATTGTGTATCGTCTGCTCGCTCTTAAGCACAAGTAATTTATTATACATTAAAATTATTATATTCAGTGGCTTCTCCTACTTTTCGTAGTTATATTTAGTGCCAGTTTGTCAGGAAGTGACAATCTGGTTCTTCTTGACTCATTGGATAGAAACAGTGATTATTCGCAAATGTTTTATTTGATATTCCAATTTGCGCATAAGTTAAATTTGCAACTTTGGATGGAAACCCACTACTGTCAAAAATAAAAAAATGACAGTTTGCAGAACATATGGCTGAATAATTGAATATTAAGTATAATTTAGTATTGATAAGTGAATAATTTAGTATTGATATTATTACTACTGTGACTATAAACATATGAATTAAAAAAATACATCAACTACTGACATTACTACTACCGAAAACGAATTCCTAGCCTTTTCTGTTATTCATTTCATCAACGTAGCTTTAAATGGTGCTCCATAAAATATCAACAGCAAGTAAACTTTTGTATAATCTGGAAAAAAAGTTTCTGTATTGTGTAATGTTCAGTGTTGTTCAGGGACGGCCTATTTGAAGTACTGCTATTGTTCAGCAAGCCAAATCCTTTCCAGTCTCTCCTCAGATGACCCAGAATTTGAATGAAAAATAAGAAAAAAAATATTTGAGCCTCTAGGAACACATTATCTTGAAAATGCATTCGCTGATAGCATCTCAAATCTTAATCTAATATTAAAACGCAATACCCGTATCCATCTTCAAATTAGCTTCAAAAGGAAATGGGATTTAATTTCAGTTCAAATCTAATGTAAATAAAGGCTGTTATTACAGCGAAGAGCGCCAAATTCACATCTGGTCAAAGGTCGGTCTGCAGCGTTCTCGTAAGACTGCAAACAAGTTTGAAAGCAAATCAAAAGCCCCTGACGGTTTCAGGTCTAATATTTTAACCTCTGAGACACAAGGGCATGCTCATTCCCATGGACTTCTTTGTGCAGGGGTCGGCGACTTCAATAGGCCTTCATTAAGAAGAGTTTGCATCAACAGTTAATTATGCAAATGGCCATAACCCCTTCATGCGCTAGCAGGTTCCGGCTAGATCCCTTCACCCTTCATTGCTGCCCCACAAAAAAACAGCCCAAACACTGTACTCCTGAGATATCTAACATACATCCCCCATACAACTCCTACTCAGTGTGCTTATTTCCAACTCTTTCCAAATGCCAAATCGACTCTTGGGGAGGGGGGGATCTATAATGGCAGCCATTGTGGCCTCTAAGCCCCAAACAGCCTTTTTCCCATTAAGGACCCTCCGGAAGACTCTTGCTGGGTGCAGCTGAATGCCCCCACCCTCCTCATGGAGAACTGATGGTCTGAACTCATCTGAGGGACCAAAACAGTCAATTAGGCAAAAATGCATGACAACCAATTTTGCCATTGTTTCAGTGATGGTAACGACAGGCCTCACCGGCAGACATCAGATGTCTGTGCTTGTTTCAAAGGCCACGAAGTTAATGAGAATTCACAGGGACACAGTTCTCCACCTTTATTTTCTCATCAACTGTCAGAGTTAGTCTGTCAAACTCCTGAGTTAATGACCATCATTTATTCTTTTCCACTAAAGTAGATTTATATTAACCATTTGAATCTGAACACTTTAAAATGGTTAGATATTTTAAAAATAGTACATAAATAGAACAGCGGAAGGCACAGGCTACAGAACAACACAGGGTTATCTTGTACGTCTGAAAATACTATCTGCAAGGACATGCGCAGAAATAAATAAATAAATATTACAGATATTACACAGAGATATGTTGAGTAAATAAGGGGGATATCCCAAATACAGGGCCTGAATTTTGACACAGGACTGCAGGCATTGCGCATAATTGTACTCATTCCCACAGGTTCTGTGCTTATAATGCTGGAAATTCCCCCTCCCAAAAAATATTCACTGAAGCATGTAGACTGAATGAGTAAACTGATTCACAAAGATTATCAGATCAAATCAGCCATTTGAAAACTTCCTGTGAGAATGTAAATTCACAAACAGCACCACTTTGTGCACTCACTGTGAGCCACACACATCATTGGCACGTTTTGCCAAGTTAAACATTCAAGTGATTTTAAACCATTTAAGTGCAAAAAGACGGAAAAGAAAACTCTTGCGTTAGAAAAACAGTACTCGTGCACTCACTTCCAAAGCATGCACACATGCACTCTTAAACAAGCGTAGTGGAGATCGTTTTTGTAGCTTATTACACTTAAATGGCCAAATATACACTGTTGAAAAAAACAGCATATGCTGGTTAGGTATGTTCTGAAGCATGGCTGCTGGTTAAAGCTGGTCCTGCTCCTGCTCAAGACCAGCTTAGGACTAGGGATGAGCCAATCCGATACTTATATCGGGTATCGGCTCCGATACTGCCATTCTTTGTTGGATCGGGTATCGGTTAGAGAGGGCCGATCCAAATCCGATATTGTACGTATTATTCTGTGTTACCGTCAACCCAGCTGCCTCTTCCCCTAATTATCAGCATCTCCCCGTCCCTTAATCACCGCCCTTCACCAGGCTCCCAATGGGAGTGGGCGTGCGAGAGAGGAGGGGCGCTGAAACAGCCAGGTCTGGCTGCATGTGATGAGGCACACCTGACGTGAATGAAGCCTCATGACCGCCGCTGTGGAAATGCCGAGGGCGCCTCTCCTCGGGAGACTGGTCTCTTCCCCATGCATTCATGCTGAATGTTATGACAGTCACCTCGGTAAAGCTCTCTCCAAGATCATTCTGTGTTCCCATTAAGCTTGAATTGTGGATAAACGTGTCTGATTTCGCATAAAAGTACTTTATCTTGCCGGAGTTTAATGTTGTTTCTAAATCCTTTTACTTGCTACCGGGTGTCTGTGAGAACAGAACACAGGAGTACAAAGACTATAAATTGTTTTTAACGTGCACAGTAACTGAAATTTAAAACTGTTCAAAGAAAGGCTCAAACTGTTGCACAGATATAATAAACTACGCTTCAATTTCTCTTCCCTCTGTGTTTTGAACTTTTTAATGGAAAGTGCTACATGCTGTGCCTTCGTTGCTTCAAGCGCATCATTCTGATTCAGATTTCAAATTCTGTCCATTTCATTAGGAAATTAAAGCAATAAGCATCGTTTTGGCACTCTTTAATGTGATGTGATAGATCTCTGTAGCTTAAACTGGATACTTGCCTGTGTGTAATCAAACATACAGCAAAAGATTTGTGACCGTTTCATTTTTGTTCTGGATCCAGCGCTCTGCTGCCACACTGGAGCGCACTCACCAGCAACTGGACAGGGGTGGGAATTACAGTTACAAGAAATCACCCTCAGAAGAAATTACCAATCTGTCAAAATGACGCACAGCCTTCAGATTTTTCCGTCACTGATTTAAAAAATCTGTCAATGATGGACAATTTTCGGTTAACGCGACCTTGTTGCCTCAATAAAAAATATGCTATACATTTAAAAGAAATGTATTTTAATTTTATAGTATATACTTATATATAAAGACATCGTTTTTCAAGAACGGATTTTATAATACAAATAGCAATGTGTAACATTTTACCAGATTTAATGCAATGTATTTGTTCCCCAGAATAATAATTTGTTCTAGAATAACTTTTGCTGCTCAATTATCCACTAACCTAGTTTATGATATATTTTTTTCATAGATTATGAATGTACATATGTTTTTTCATATTTAATATTTTATTTTTCTTTATCATGAAATAGTCTGTATTTAGTAGATTCTGAAAGAATGATTATAAGTTCCACACACAGAGATATATAAATTCTACAATTATTTAAATGAAAAAAAAAAATCACTGGTATCGGATCGATATCGGTATCGGCCAATACCGAACCCTAGATATCGGAATCGGTATCAGAGGCGAAAAAGGTGGATCAGAGCATCCCTACTTAGGACCAGCACATGACCACCTTAAACCAGCTCATGACAGCTGGGACCAACAGGGTACACACAAAATTACATCAATATGTCCGTCTTTGCAAGTATTCTCATACTGTAAATGCAGTCTGTGCATTAGCTTTTAAAATGACAGTCACACCAACCTAATATACACTGACGGTCAAAAGTTTGGGATCAGTAACATTTTTAATGCTTTTTTAAAATTTTTCTTGTGCTCATCAAGGCTGCACTTAAAGGAGAACTCCACTTCCAGAACAACAATTTACAAATTATTTACTCACCCCCTTGTCATCCAAGATCATGTCTTTCTTTCTTCAGTCGTAAAGAAAATTTTTTTTTCAGGGAAACATTTCAGCATTTTTCTCCATATAATGGACTGGTATGGTGCCCCAGTTTTGAACTTCCAAAATGCAGTTTAAATGCAGCGGTTGTAAATGATCCCAGCCTAGAAAGAAGGGTCTTATCTAGCATAATGATCGGTTATTTTAATAAAAAAAATACAATTTATATACTTTTTAATGCCAAACGCTTGTCTTGTCTTACTCTGCTTAGACTGCAGTCCCCCCCCACCCCCCCGAGTACCCGCTGGGTACCGGGTAATGGCACCAGCTGTGATGTAGGATGATTTTGAAATGATTTTTGAAGTTGAGGGAGAAAATACGATTGGAATTTTTCGACATACCCTAACTGTCTTGAATCAGAATAAACAGAGTTCATGGAGAGAAAGGCAAGACGAGTGAAAATAACCAATCGTTTCGCTAGATAAGACCCTTCTTCCTCGGCTGGGATGATTTACAACCGCATTTGGGATCGTTTGAAGCCGCATTTAAACTGCCTTTTGGAAGTTTAAAATCGGGGCACCATATCAGTCCATTATATGGAGAAAAATGCAGAAATGTTTTTCTCAAAAAACATAATTTCTTTACGACTGAAGAAAGAAAGACATGAACATCTTGAATGACAAGGGGGTGAGTACATTATATGTGAATCTTTCTTTTGGAAGTGGACTTCTCCTTTAAGTGATCAAACATACAAAAAGAAAAAAAATATTACTTTTATTCAGCAAGGAAGTGTTACATTTATAAAAATGTATAGTAAAGACTTATATTATTAGAAAAGATTTATATTTTGAATAAATGCTGTTCTTTTTAACTTTTTATTCATAAAAAAAGAGAAAAGCATCACTTTCCAAAAAATATTAGAGGACATTTGAAGGATCTAGTGACACTAGATTACTAAATTTAATTTCTGTATTCTTTCTATAGCTGAATAGTACTGTCCAACCTAGGCCTATCTGAAAAAAAGTTTTGTTTGAAGACAATGTGTATCTTTATTTTATCTATTTATTTGGGCTATTGTTTGTAATTAGTTTTTGTTCTTTTATTGTTACTTATTTTATTACCATTTACCTAAATTTATTTAGGTAAAATAAAATCAATTCAGAGACTGAAATCAAGTTTCCCCCACACTCTGTATAAGCTATTACACAACAAAATTCAGATCAGCTTATTGACGTTTATACAGATTTAAAGACAGTGAAAATAATTTTAATAAAGCTCAAAAAGTTTTCAGTTTACACTGTTAGGATACATTCACACTAGTGCGTGTTCGTTTTAAAATTCATACCTCAGAATCATAATTTCTATTCATTTTCCACTAATTTATTGACAAGCACTAGCACCTTCTACCGCTGTCTGCCGATATGTATAACGTTATATGCCTTCTCTCTTCTGCAATCGCTGTTCTGCCTTAGAGGACATAACATATTTCAACAACATTAGATGGCCAAAACACACATTCGACGGCAAACTGAAGTTATTACAAACACTCACTGGTGGTTTAAAATGAGTTTTGAGTAAAAGCGGAATATAAATCTTATTTATTGTCTTATGTAGCATCATGCTAAAGTGTTCATGAATGATCACGTAATGCACAATTGCGGTCGTGTAGTATGGACAGATATCTTTTCTGAAAGGCCAATATGAACGAGGATTGTTTCAATTTTTTAATCAAAAACACACCAGTGTAAACGTAGCTTTATAACTAAGGGGGTTGTACGTTAATGCTTTTTACGCTACAGCCTCAGTGTAAACGGTGTAAACTAGCAGGTGTGTTCGACTTTGTGCTCTGCACAGGATCAAGTGAGCTATAGAGAGCAGACTGCTTCGTATGCTTTCGGATCGCTCTCGCGGATGGTTTGTTGCTGCGTCGACCAAAGCACACGTGCAGCGGAGCGCTCAAAGTTTAAATTAGTTGAACTTTTTCCGCCACTTCTAGTCAAACACACCTAGTGCTGCAGGCTTATCGGCACACTAAGGTTGAGAGATTAACCCCTTAGGTATCGAAGTTTGGAACAGAACGAGAACAGGTTTTTCGATACTTGATGGTATTGAGGCATTTCGGTCAGTGCCTAAAAAGTATCAAACTCGATACCCAGCCCTAGTCCCTACACAGTGTTCACTGCTCTATACTCCCTAAGCACAGAAAAAACACTGAAGTTTACTTCAGTTCGAAACATTTATTCATGAATATGCACCACGCCACTGCCTGCAGCGTCTTCACACACAGACAAAACTTACTACAGAAGTTTGACATAATGTACCTCTGTAAATAAATAAAATTTAAATTTACATCTCACACACTTTAATGCCTGTTGAACGGAACATATACTCTCCCTTCAAAGTGGAATCATGGCGGAATAACCAAATAGAACAAACATCTGAAGTGATAAGAGAAACATACAAAATGTGCAGATCGGGGGTCACGAGGACTGGAATTGAGAACCACTGCTTTATGCAATTAAATAAACTGGGTAATCACAAACTGTACATGATCTACACAACAAAACAACAAACAAACTTACCATCACATACAGTACAATTTCATGTGTTTACATTAAAGAGATCACCAAAACATAAAGTGTTAATATTATTGCTGCTCAGAACATGGGCCTCAAAAACAGGGTTCTGTATTTCTGTTGACCCATACTATGTCTACAGAGAATTCCACAGCCTCTGCAGAGAGAGACCAATCATAAAAGCCCTGTGTTGTTTGCACACCACATTTGTTTCTGGAGCCCCTTTGTTTGTTATTTTATTTTTCTTGATTTTTTTGGACCCCTCGTTTCAAAAACAACAATCTCAACACTTATGTAATAGTAAACTCAAACCAGATTCAGGGACCCCACTGCCAAGCCCACCCATCTCAAGCTGAAAATAATGGCTTTCCCTCAGCATTAAGACATACGTTCAGACACTCCAGTTTGAGTGAAGAACAGGAACAGCTGTTTTCAACACATGGCACGAACACAGATTTCAAATCTGAATATGTATGAAAGTCATAAATGTCAGGATGTATTAGGTCTGATTTAATAACTTTTTCAACTACACTGAACTGAAAAGGAACGATTGGCCATGTAGCAGCAAGGTCATTCTGCCACTTAGTGGTCGCTAATAATACATACAATCTATAACACATACAAATGATATTAATAAAACTCCAAAGGGGCTCACACATCAGTGAGTTTATACGCATACTTGGAGGGATGAGGGAATAGTTTTACTATCCTGCTGGAGACAATTAGTGGTGTGGCCCAACGCATTGATGAACTGAAACCATTTTGACATTCGGCATTTCTCGTTATTAAGTTGCTTTAGATAAAATGTCCAATAAGTTACTAAAGTAAATGTGGTTTGTGTTTAAAAGCAGATTAACAGATGCTGTTCAGATCCTGTTCAATGCCAGTTACAATTATTACAAATTGTTTTCATTTGTTAAACTAAAGCTATTAAAATAAAACAAATAGAGTAAAACTTACAAAAAAAGGTTTAAACTGAAGCACTAATAACTAAAATAAATATAAAGCTAAATATAAATATTAAAAATAATAAGAATAAAATCACAAAAGCTTACTACAAATTAAAATATAATAAAATAAAAGCTAATTCAAAATATTTATGAATACTAACAGTATATAAAGAATACTAAAATAACACTGATTTTGTTGTCAGAATATCCATTAGGCATAGGCAATAATATCCAATAATAATATTAGGTGTTTATATATAACTGATAAACCAAAGTTGACAAAAGCATGATTTCCAGAGAAACTCTTCCCTTCAAAGAATGTTTATCTTCAATAAAAACTCAATTATTCTTAGTGAAATGGAAAATACCAACCATAAGTCATACGAAATCTGCCAGATTGAAGAAACAACTGGATTCACTGAAAAGACATATTGAAAGACTTTAGACTTTTCAGATTTTTGTCTCTGGTACAAAACAATCGTGTTGCAATCATCAATTTGAAGCTTTTAAAAACTTTCCCTCTCACAGTGCGGCACATCTGCATTTCAATATTTCAACATGGCAAGCTTCACTGATAATACACAGCGCTAACTGCGGAGGTCTAAATGGGTCAAAACTAGAATTTTCCAAGCCTGACTCATCCACCGGTCAACACATTTGTAAGTGTTTGGCATTCAGGCTTGCCGATTTGGACTGCATCAACAAAAGTGGCTGGAAAGAATATTCCCAGACTTCATAAAGAGCCAATTTAACCTAATCTTTGATCTAATATACAAAATAAATGTTTTCCGTTAAAAGGGATAGATAACCCACCCAAAAATCTCATCATTTACTCTCATGTTACAAACTTTTTCTGTGCAACATGAAAGTATTATTCATTCATACAATAAAAGTCTATGTTCTTCAGAACAGTACAAAAACCAAAAATGTTTTGTAATAATTATTCATTCATTTATTAAATAACATAAAGTAACTGTGTAACTTTTTAATTGAACTCAATTGTTTTAATGATACAGAATTGAAAAAAAACCAACACAAATAAATAACACAAAAAAAAAATTGGACTGAAAATTAAATATTAAATAATATGATTAATATTAAATATCAGTATATATTGTTTTTAATCAGTTCTATGCAACAGAATCATCAAAAATTAACTAAAATAACTCATTTTACTGAAGCTGTATGTATTATTTTCAAGATACAGACATGTGATTGGTGTGTGTGAAACGGTGAATACAAAACTTTCACTGGAGTCTGCCAATGGACCAGCAAAGCAATTTCCCTGAAGCAATGGTTCTGATCTGTCATATAGCCTATTAGGGCTTTGACTGCAATCTGTGATACGTAAGGACCAGGTCAAGACCCAACTGTTCGGCATGTGATTCGCAGATTAATTCGCCAATTTACACGTTCAAGCTATTAAAACCACACGAAGCACTGAAATAGAACTCAATTCGTTACTTATGCGCTGTTCTTGCATACACCCGAACCATGCACAAGCACAGAGACGTGTTTCAGACAGCGTGGCATACTGAGTTGATTCCTCTATCTAGAGGGAGAGTGAAACACTGCCAGTCGGTGCGGCACGGCAATTATTTTCGGTCATTTTTGTCTTTTGGCTGAAAACCAAAAATGCCAAAATTTGTCAAATAAAGGACACATACACACTGTGCAGTGTTAGGGCTGCTCCAGGACCAGGATTGGTAAACACTGCTTACTTGTCATGTTGCAGCTCTGTCAGCCAGTCTGTGACCTGGAAATTGAAACTTTAGTCATCTAAATGCAGCAATGCAAACCAGCTAAACACAGTCATCAGTAACTGACATCAATTTAAAGTGATGATTCAGTGAATCTTATAAATGTGTCTTGATTTGATTTCTCCATCTCAACATCTCATCCTAGCATCCTTTTCTTAAGAGGCTAATCTCAAAAAAAGATATGAGGAAAAGACACAAGAATGGCAGAAAATGAGAAAAAAACAAAGGCATGCAATTAACACAAGAAACAGGAAGACAAAGCAACAGTAATAAAAAAAACTTCACAATAAAAGTCCACATGATAAAACAGACACACTGACCACTAGTGGTAAAGAAGAAAGACTGGAATGTTATATTTTGAAAAAAAAAAGTGATAAATCTGCTTGTCTTGCGGCTTTTAGTCCATGCGTGTCAGCGATGTAGTAGTACACTCTTAAAAGTTGACAAAATTTACTTTTAGCAGATATATGCAGTTTTTCTTTCCCAGGAAAATGGACCAAAATGGTAACTAAAAATATGATTGATAATATTTAACAAGTCTTTAGCTTCAGACCTTTATTTCAAAACAAAAGAATAAAAGTTACAGGATAATAAAGACTGTAAATCATCTGTTTCGAAAGTACATTATATTTAAGGTCATAATTAATCAAATGGCACCACCAAGTGGTTCCCAAACAGAAAGTATTTGAGGTTTATTTACACACGTTTTGAATCAATCACAGAATCAGTCTGTAATACCAGGACTGGCATTAGATATTGTCTTTATTATTTTAAGTGGCTTATACTGTGATTAAGTCCAGATTTAAATTGCTGTAAATATTAACATAAGAATTACAGCTCTCTTTGATATAAGTCTGATTTTACAGATTCTACAAGCATATCATCCAGAGAATTGAACTGTAAAATAATTAAAGGGATAGTTCATCCAAAATAGACTGTCCCATAATGTATTGTTCTCTTGTGAAACACAAAGGAAAATATTTTGAGAAATTGTCTTAGTGATTTTTTTAATAATACAATAGAAGTCAATGGCAACCAAAATGGTTTGGTTACCTACATTCTTCAAAATATCTTCTTTTATGTTCTTTTATTAAAAAAAAAAAAAAAAAGGTCATACAAGTTTGGAATAATATGAGAATAAATGTTGACAGAATATTCATTTTGGGGTGAACTGACCCTTTAAAGGAGAAGTCCACTTCCAAAAGAAAGATTCACACATAATGTACTCACCCCCTTTGTCATCCAAGATGTTCATGTCTTTCTTCAGTCGTAAAGACCTTCTGTTTTTTGAGAAAAACATTTCTGCATTTTTCTCCATATAATGGAATGGTATGGTGCCCGATTTTGAACTTCCAAAAGGAATTTAAATGCGGCTTCAAAGAAGTGTCTTATCTAGCAAAACGATCTGTTATTTTCATCAAATAAATACAATTTACATACTTTTTAATCTCAAATGCTTGTCTGGCCATTCTCTACCTGAACTCTGTGTATTCTGACTCAAGACAGTTAGGGTATGTCAAAAAACACCAATCTTATTTTCTCCCTCAACTTCAAAAAACATTTCAAAATCATCCTACATCGCTGCAGAAGTACCGACCAAGTCTATTCAAAGTGAACATGCAAAGAAGATCAAACATCCTTAACAAAAAAGGTAAAACAGTGATATAGGACGATTTTCAAGTTGAGGGAGAACATGAGATGGGAGTTTTTCGACATACCCTAACTGTCATGAACCAGAACAAAAACAGTCCAGGCAGAGTAAGACAAGATGAGCGTTTGGCATTAAAAAGTATATAAATTGCATTATTTTTATGAAAATAACCAATCGTTACGCTAAATAAGACCCTTCTTTCTCGGCTGGGATCATTTGAAGCCGCATTTAAACTGCATTTTGGAAGTTCAAAATCGGGGCACCATATCAGTCCATTATATGGAGAAAAATGCTAAAATGTTTTCCTCAAAA
>JAHKKF010538591.1:0-24077 GCA_019740295.1 Labeo calbasu
ATCCAATCTGTAGCGTCTCAATAATTCCCTGTCATCCAGTGTTTGCAGGACATCTCTCCTGCCTCCTCTGTTGGCCATTTTGTGCAGCTGCTTAGGGGAACTCCTAAGCCACTAAAAGTCCTCTTCCCTGCTCTTAGCAGATCTCNCCTTAGGAGCCCTTTTAAGCGCTAGGAATCTTGAGGAATAGCTTTTATATTAACTGGGATTTTCGTGTCACTTTTAGGGGAAATTCTAAGAAAACGTCATGACTAAATTCTAAATTCTAAATTCTTTAGGGATACGGGCCCTAATCTTAACTTTTTTGCTTTCTCCCATTTAATTTTTTTTTAATAAAACTATGTTTGTGTTTGCATATCATTGTTTCTGTTCCCACACATAGAGAAGGTTTGTTTTGAACTCAGACACTGTGTAACAAGAGGGGATGTGTCAATCACTAATTCATGTGCAGCTCTGAGTGTTTCCTGCAAGCGGTGTAAACTTACACACTACCCGGGTGGAAGGAGTGGACATCCGCCTTCATGACACGACAGCTCTTTGTGTGTGTAATGGAGAGCGTGTGTGGCGTGTAAAATAAACACCAGCTAAAACACCATGATTTTATAAGCACTGATTAATGCTGGTATTTCCATGCTGTTCACCTGCAAAACTCAGCTGATAAACCTTGCCAATCTACATAAAATGCAGTGAAACTTGATCATGGATGTTTTGCTGGTTAAGATAGCTAAGAAGGCAGAATATAGTGTATGGACTAATTTTAGTGTGTTCTTTTATACCTTTTTAGATCTTGACAGTCCCTGGTCACGAAAATACCAGTATACAGGTTTGAAACAACATGAGGGTGAATAAATGATTTAATTTCTGGATGAACTATTCCTTTAATGAAGAATGAGCCATAATAAAGATTAACACGCTGACCTGTGCAAAGTAGTTTTAGTTTAGTGACTTTGAAATTTTGATTTGTGGAGATAAGGACACATATCATGACAACCTGCTTCTACGTTAATTGAACTGTAAAATATCAATGCATTTTTATTAAAATAAATACAGATAAAAGCACCAATGCTAGGGGTGCACAGTATTAAAATTTTAGCTATTACAGATAAAAAGATAATTATTTTTACATTAGGGTTGATTAAAATGACATGAAATGCCCTATGAAATCAGTTTTATTTTTTACCAATTCCATTTTTTTTTCCATTTTAATTTTTCTGGACTCTTATAATGGTTCAATTAAATTTTATTAATAAAAAAGAATGTCTAATTAATTTAAATAATTAAACTTACACAATTTAACAGCAATTTATTAAAAGTTGAACAAAAATGAATTTTTTAAGGCCCTATGATATATATATATATATATTATTTTCTCTCAAATTCAGTTTTATTTTTACCAAATTCTGTTTTCTATTCATTTTCTGGATTCCATTTTAATGGTTTCAATTAAATTTTTAAAATAAGAAGCATCTCTAATTAACTGATTTTATAAAAAATAATTTATTATTATTCAAATGTTTTTATAATTTGTTTTCATAATTATATGTGTAATTCATTTTTTCTGCTAAATAAATTCTGGTAAATAATCTTTCTAGTAAATATTCCTTAAAAAATAATGTTTTAATAAATATTTTATTATTTGTAGTAGTAAGGTACGCACATACCCAAACCCAAAACAGGGCCCAGGTGCAGGACAAAAAAAACAGAAACATTGTCACAAATAAATATTTATCTATGGAGCAGTACCAGTGTGCAGACATTACGCTTGTGTTCTCTGATAATTTGTAGTAGTATCATTACATTAAGTAAAATATTTCTGTCACAGTTTTTTTTAAGTTAAACCAAACATCTTTTGGCATGTAACTGTGAAGACCTTTAAGTTTCTGTTTGTACTATATGATTCGATCATATTTTTTCTCAAAATAAACTGTAAAATGCTCATTAAGTAACTCTAGTTCATATCCTGTTTTGATTTAAGTGTTCTTTTGATTTATCCATTCAAAATTTGGCAAATTCCGTGACATTCCGCATTATACAGTCAATTCCATTTTTATTACTGGATTTTGCAATTTCCACATCGTGGAAATAGGGCCCTACTAAAAGCTGAATTCAAATCAATCATTTTAAATACTTAAAGTGAAATTAGGCATAACAACATTATAATGTACACTATGAACAATGATGTTAAAATGCATTTAACAGTATTAAATAATGATTTATGATTATAATTAATATATATTTTTTGTATGGTATCAATATGTTGTGCATCCCTAATGCAATTTCTTTAAAAAAACAAAAACAAAAAAGAAAATATATAAATATATTATGACGGTAGGTCCAGCATCAAAAGCGTAGAGCTGTGTTTTTCTCTCTCAGTGTGTTGCTGGTTGTTGGACAGACACTACAGTGAAACTTCAAAGATCACATCAGCAGCAGGTAAACAAAAGCTCATTATTTAGCCTGATACCAATATTTCACAAGCAGGAAACAGGCACCTTTTCAAAGGAGCATCGCCGATAAGTGCTCAGGACACTGGTGTGATGTAAGGCCTATGTAACTCTGTTATGCAACAGCACAGGTGTGCGTGTGTGTTGGCTCACTTCACACCTCTACCAATCACATGTATTATACACCTTTAACCTGCCTGGAAGGCATACACAGGTGGCGACACATGAGATCATTGTGGGCAGCTTTGATGAAGGGCAGAGAGAAATATTACAAATACTGATAGAAAACCGCAATCTGAAAAAAAACTTGCAGACATTCACACCCTAACAGAGCAGAAAAAGCGTAAGCTGCATATTTAAAAAGTACTTGTGTTATTCTTTTTTTTATCTGATTCATTTAATAATATAGCTTTTTTATTTGAATGCAGCCAGTGAAAGCAAATCAAACACTTTCTATTAATTCACAGTAGTCTTTTTTGATGGAATGTTTCGGAAAAGTTTCTGTTCCTCTTTGGAAAACACACCTGGCTAGTGAGGTCAAGCATTACAATTCTTCAGTCAAGCATTAGTCCAGGACTGCCCATGTATGAACTTTGTAAAAAGTATTTCAGAAAGATGGAATGCACATGACTATGGGATTCAAACAGAACAAAAAGAGTCAGACAAAGAGTCAAAGAGAGGTAGAGAGATTCACAGAGAGATTTAGAAAGGTGACAGTCTAAATAAAAAGCCTCTAAAAGCCTCTTAGAAGTAAAAAGCCTCTAAAAAGAAGTGCCAGAGAACCTCACAGACTATTAGACTCTGAGAGAATCATTTGAGAGAGTCAGTAGAGACAGACTGAGGAGAGTACAATATGTGTGGTGTGTCTGACTGAAATTTGTTTGTACATTGCAGGCAAAAACACATTAGACTTTCTTCTGTCTGTTATATGCAAAGTAAAGTTGTGTCTACAGTATTCACTCTTTTCTGCTCATGTTGCATTCACTATGTAATGAATGGTAAAACAGAGAACAATTGAGCAGTTTCAGATAGGGTAGAGTGGGGGAAAACGCCCCCATGGGGTAAATAGGTTCAAAATTAGAATGGAGCTTTAAAGGGCTCTACATGATGTAGTCATGTTGGAAAGGGCACCCGTGACGTAGGTGGAAGTACCGACCCAGTGTTTACAAAGTGAACGTGCAAAGAAAGTCAAACGCCCTTTACAAAAAAGGTAAAACAACAATTTTGGCTTTTAAAGTTGGAGGAGAAATTAAATTGAGTATTTCAATCCGTTGGCCTTCATTGAAGTCCACTATATTCCAGCGAAACCTTAATTTCTTTTCGACTGAAAAAAGAAAGACATGAACTTCTTGGATAGCATAAGGGTGAGTAAATTATCAGGATTTTTTTATTCTGGAAGTGAACTTTTTAACACAGCAGGGAAATACCAGTCAAGAGACTACATATTCGCAATGCTGCCTAAATAAATATCATCAGCTAAATTATAGTATTTGATCACCAGCCCTAGTACACTGCATTGCTCTTCTTGTCCTCATGCACTCTTCTCAGAGAGTGACTTCAGGACAAGCTCCACACATGTACTCAATACCAAAAGCCATTAAGAAGTGAATATGTCCTAAGAATCTGGGTCATATGGTGCACTGGGACGCTAGCATGATTTTGGGCTGAGAATAGAACCATAAATAATTAAGAAGATTAATCCGTTAAACGAGTGGGAGATGTTTTTAATTACCCTGCTGATGTTACACAACCCTGACTTGCTGCCAATCAAAGAGCCCTTGGGTGATACAGAATGGAGCATGATTCAGAGAATCACTGTATTACAACTACAAATATATAAATATACAAAAACACAGTCTCTAAACTGGACAGACGCATAAATTTTATTACATGTCCCCATAAACACCATATCACATCTGGTTTCCCATAATTCAGTTCACTCATTGTTCGGCCTGTCAGTGAATAATGAGTGAACTTTTGCTGCCCTAAATCAAGTCTTTGTCCAAAACGGAGTCTGGAAACAAGGACCGACCCAGAAAACTAAATCTAAATGTTATCATAATGTCACACACGTGTCATTCATCCAAGCAAGCCGTTCTGTGCGTGAGGTGCCAACTTGCCAGGCACAAAACAGTTTTGCACAAAAGAAGCTGATCCCTGACCTTCTGTGAAAGGAAATCTCTGTAAGTGGCAGAAGCGATTCATCACAAGTGCTGTAAATGCAAAGGGCACTCAGCGTTATCAGCACAGAGTTAAACAACAACAAATGCTGTCACCCTGATTGGCTCTGGTGGAACTGGTGGCATCACTCAGCTCTGTTGTGGTTTTTATACTAGAATCAATGGTAGGGAACAAATCCAATTTACAGAGCTGGTAAAAAATCCCCAGGGGATTTTCCAGAGCTCAGATATGGGTGGTGTGATATTCATCCCAGAATTCAATCACATGCCATATTTAGAAAAGCCTGTGTTGACTAAACAGACTGATTTCTTACTGTGTTAAGTGCAGTCCTTCAATATGGAATCTAGGATGCTATCTGTTAGGGCTTGGTTTTGACACAAATTTCATGATTTGTTTTTGTTTCAGATTCACACGTTTGCAATTCGATATCGATTATTTTGGATATATACAAGGCAGAAGTCACGTTAACCGAAAATTGTCCATCATTTACGGAATTTTTTTTTTTATCAGTGATCTGAAATCTGAGCACCGTTCATCATTGTAACTTGTAACTGTAATTCCCACCCCTGCCCAGTTGGTGGCGAGTGCGCTCCAGTGTAGCAGGAGAGCATGGGATCCGGAACAAAAATGAAACTGTCACAAATCTTTTGCTATGCATTTGATTGCGCACAGGCGAGACAGAATTTGAAATCTGTGACTTTGCTTCATATTAAAAAAGTAACAAAGCACAAAGCTTATTACGATTTATTGAATGGGATGTGCAAACTGAAAACAAGCTAGACTAATCGATTCTTGTGATTTAAGAATCAATACTGCTTCGTAAAAAGGAGAATTGATTAAAATTGAGAAACTGATTTTTTTTTTACCCAGAACTACTATCTGCTAGGTGTGCTCTGACAGACGATGAATATGAAAAGCTTTTGTAGCCCTTATTTTTGTGGTGACCCTTCTTGTACTGCCAAAACAGAACTGATCCGCCAAGTCTCTGCAAGACTCCTGAAGGTGTCCTATGGTATCTAACACCAAGGCGTTAAAAGCAGATCCTTCATGCCCTTAAACTGAGAGGTTACGCTGTCATGGATAGGACTGGCTGGTCCAAGACATCCCATAGCTTCTCAATCAGATTAACACCTAAAGAATTTGGAGATCAGGACAACACCTTGAACTCTTTATGGCCACTGCCATCAGGGAATACCATTGCAATAAACAGTGTAGCTGGTCTGCAATGAAGATGCTTCACAATGCCACAGAGCCTTTTTTAAGCCTTTTCTAAATTGTTCCATAAAAAAGCTTTAACATCTAAGAACCTTTCTGTTTTACAAAAGGTTCTTTGTGGCGAAAAAAGGTTCTCCAGATTATAAAAAGGAAAGAAAGGAATAGTTCTTTGTGGAAACAAAAATGGTTCTTCTATGGCATCGCTGTGAAGAACCTTTTAAAGAACCTTTATTTTTAAGAGTGTACGTGGCTTGTGTTAGGTGGCTTCTACAGGGTTTCCTAGTAGAACATTGACCAGATCATCTCAGTCCCTCCAACAGCTTGTAATCTTCCTGTTGTGTGTCCTGGAGCCATTACATCCAAGTAAACACAATGTAAAAGAAAAGGTGACTCATCAGACCAGACATCCTTCTTCCACTGCTCCAGTTCTGTTGCTTGTGTGCCAATTCTAGGAACTTTTGACTGTGGGCAGTGGTTATCAAGGACACGTCTTGGACACCCTACATGCTGTCACCAATTTGCAGTTTGTCCCTCTTTGGACCAGTTTTCACAAATGCTGACCTATTTTTAATAATATTTCACAGTATTGTTTCATTAAACTACATGCCACCCATGGAAAAATGTGGCTTTAATTCTCTGACTACAAAGTTACATAATTCGGTGCAGTTGTCACATCAGTAGATGTTTATTCCCACAAAGGGACTGGCTCTATCATCCGAGGATTCAGGAAGGTTGTTTGAAGCACTAGGACTAGAATATGCAGGCTGTGACGGCTGGTAACTCGACCCGCAGGAAAACGGACACAAGTGGGTGGCCAGCAGCCTTTTGTCTAACGTCATCATTACCTACGAATGCCTTTAACCTTTCAGTGTGACATCTGAGCTCTGCCTTTGCTCTTGGGTTACAGATGTATCAAACCTCCCTCCTCCATCCATCTTTCGGTTACATCCATCTATCAGTCCATCTAAGATGAGTGAAGAGAGAGACAAAGAGTGAGAGAGAGAGAGACATACAGTCCCAGCATAGCTGTTGCAGGGCTATATCTCAGGCGGCAGGCTTCAGCCTCCCCACCTGCCAAAGCTCAGATCCTGTTACCTACCTGAGTAGAACCTGATCCAGGTATGCTTCAGTCCTATGCTACCTTCAGTTTTACCTGTCACTCACTCTCGTAGCTAATGTGCCATTTGTTGTGACATCTACTCTAGACAGAGATATCTGCATGGGCGATTAATCAGGTATTTATTCAGCAATTTGAAAATATTAGCATTTGACTGTAGTTTGTCCAAAATCAAAATCTTTGAAAATGTTCATTTACCTATCCCTTGAATAAACACATCTAACGTATGCATCTTAATCATTATTTTCACAGTTTTGAATGTTCTTATTTTTTCCTTTTTACAGTTATCATGAATTATTCATTCATAAATACTGGTTCATTTTTGGAGGGTGGCACATGACATCCCAGCAGGCGTCATAACACGTTGATATTTGGTAAATTTTGGCTGCGATGTCAGGTCTAATGTCAAATTGTTAATTTGATGTCCAATATCGACGTCAACTGACGTATAGGAAATTTGTTGGACGAAGGTTTTTCAAATATTTTAAAATAATTGTTTTTCTGCTTCTTTTATTATTTCTACACACACAAGATTATGCCAAACTACTTAAAACACATTTCTTATTAAGAATTCTTTTTTTAATCTGGATTTTTCTTCATTTTGATATCAGGATAGCTCTACCATTTTTTTTAAATTTATCCTTCTAAAAATTTAAATGTATTCTAATTCAGAAATTAATAATATGTTTATTATAGACGAGTTGTATTTAAGACATTGATAGGGCAAAATAAAATTAACATCATATTACTGACCTACTTAGCATTTGGCCTCTGCTCTAGATATTAGGATGAGATCTCTCTCTAGATCTGCTGCTTGTGACTGGACCAATTATTCCAGCTAATATAACTTTTTTTATTCAAAGCTGAAAAGGCCCATCAGTTGAAAGACTGACCATTATTACCGGTCATTTAGCTTTCCTGCAAAGGGATTTTTAGCATACTAATTGTAAGGAAAGTCTCTCATGGGAGTCACTGAGGTTAAAAGCTTTGCTCAAAGGCACATGGAGTAGAAATATTACTCCAGAACTCCTAAATTCCTGTGTCACTTCTGCTTGGTACCAAATCTAGATCACTGACCATCATGCAACCACCATCCAATGACATACACATTATCAAGAAAGCAAGTTTAAACAAAAAAGGGCATTAAATGCCTGCTGTGCACACTAATGCAGGATGGACATTTACTTCTGCTTATGGGAATCAGTGTAAAGTAAAGCACAAACATGCAAAAATCCTGTCAAACTTCATGTTTATTGGCTCAACAAACATGCCATCAATGTGTTAACCATTTAGAGTTCATGTGTGTGCTTATGCGTGAATGTCGAGAGTCCTGCCCATAACCTTCAGATTGAATGTGCTGATGTCTGCATATTTTCCATAGCACATCATTTTCCATTGAACACACACGCACAGTGTAGGCCACACCTGTTCCAGTGAGTGCGCTCAGATCCCAGTTGCTCCACTAACAAGTCTGACAAATGTTGACGAAAGTTATCAGACTATGTGAACCTCATTATATCTAAAGTAAACTGGCTCAAACGCAACATGTATCCAAAACCCTAATAGAGAATAACTTCTAATTCCATAACTTATCCACTAATGAAACCAGTTAAAACTTCATTCGAGCTGCCTTATCTATTTTTATATATAGAGACACATTCAGTGAATTTTCAATGCTCCCGTCCAGTGAGAAAATCAGAGCAGAGGGTAAATGAATAAACCCTTAAGCGGCGGATAAAAAATAAAAAGGAAAAAACAAAACCAAGCTGTTGTGCAGAGATCAGTGTAATCACTGACTGTAGCCCACGTGCTGCATCTTATAATCTCCTGTGTCCTCAAACCGAGCCAAAAACCCAGATTAGAACCAACACACACACATACTGACATTTTCAGACACTGATTTTCTTCATAAGTCTTTTTTTCTCTCCTGTCGTTCCTTGCTCAGGGCAGGACACTGCAGGGAAAGCAGAGCCACTGCAGTCCGCAGTAGCTGCACAGAAACACCTGTCTGTTTGACTGCCTGCCTCTCTATTTGCAGTTTACGGCACAGAAACACTGACCAAACATGGGAAACACATAACTGACACTTTGACACCACATGCTCATTGGAATTTTTTTTTTTTTTAATTTTAGTATCATATATTTCCTTTGCCACTCATTTCAAACGACTGTCACAAACACCCTACATGCATTTTCATGCAAAAAACATGTATTTGTTACCTTAAGTGAAGCAAATGTTTAAAGGTGTAACAGAAAAACAATTTCATCTACGATTCGTGACATACAAATAACTCAACAAATAACGTGCTTTTTTAACACTGCACACTGCAGAAAACTGCACTGGTTCATGCCGGAATGCATGAAAGTGTGTCTGGGTGCCCTACTTCTAGACAAATTTCAAATGATGAATTCTAACAAATACTCAATGCAATTTAAAATAAAGTGGCATTGGTGCCATTAGTGGCAATTACAAGGCAATCCAAGTGTTTTCATCGATTATCGCAGTATGATAGGTGGATGTGTGCATTACCTGACACACCTGCAAAAGGCAAAGGTGAGTAGGTGTATGCAGGGGGCTATTGCGTCTACAGCGGATCTCATGTATACTTGGTACATTATACGAATTTTTTTTTTTATGTATAAAAGGCATAGTTCAGACAAAAAAAATGAAAACGGATATTCCATTAATAATGTCATGGACTGACAATTTTTGGGCATATAATGAAAGTGAATAGGCTCTCATTCTGCTCAGCAGAAGAAAAAAAAACTCATACAGGGTCTGGAACAACATAAAGGTGAGTAAATGATTACACAATTGTCATTTATGGTTGAACTATCCCTTTAAGCATGTAACTTAAGTGTGCACACCGGCAGCTTCATCCTATACAAACGGGTGGCGCAGCCCGTCTGGAGCTGCTCCGCATCGAGGTCGTTCAGAGCATTGACGCCATCGGTGCGCATGCAGCAGAATGTTAATGTGAACTGCGGATTCATTGAGAAAAATTCCAGCGATGAGAAACAATGAACTGGCGCCGTGCAACGTCACACAGACCGCGCGCATGCAGCGAAAGCGCTCTTCGCGCACAGACACAGACCACAGCGTGCATTCACAATTTTTTTCTTTTTCAGTGTTTATAGATAAACTTGCAGTACCTGCATTTTGTCGGACGTAAACACCTCCGTGTCTACATCGCAGGCGATGAGCGTCAACATCTCCAATTTCATGTTTATCGATGGCATTCCCTCTTTTGCAGCTTGTAAACAGATAGAGAAATTTGGTCTTTAATTCCCTATGCTTCTTTTCTTTCTCGCTCACCTTCCTTTTTTTGGAGCTATCTGTTCGGCTCTCTGAGACTTAAAGTCTTTAGTGTGTTGGTGAGGTACTGAGTCGAACTCTCTGGCTGTCTCTGACTGAGATGCTGCTCTGTGAGCGCATGAAGGCTGCTCAGGTTCATCCGTACCGACCAATCAGAGCGCTCGGCTGCCACATTGACGTCACCGCCTTCTTCGTTTGATTGTCTATTCTGATGTGCACGCGCACCTCAGAGAAGCGAAGGCAGAACGCCGCATAACGGTTCGGTTTTGCCAACAAACGATGCCGTCATTGTTGTCCTGCTCCTTTGATTTACTAACAGTACGGGAAACAGTTCCAGGGGACAACTAAAGTTGTAGTAAAAAAGGGGAAACATGTCATAAATTTTCAATTTAATAAATTACCTTCGAATACTGCCAGAGAGACCATAGAGACTTTAAATAAATAAATAAATAACAGGATGTGAATTATACTATTCACGGAATGATCTAGGTTGGGGAGTCTTACATTTTAAATCAGTTAATTCTAAGTATTATGCGGTAATATATCTACTGTATTCATATGCTGGTGAACAAAAGCCCTTTCAGAGTATGCATGCTCAACAATTATGTTAGGAAAACGCACTGAAACTTAAAGTAGTGTCATAACTGAGCAATTTATTTACTTTTTTAAAAAGAAACTGATAAAAATGTGCACCTTCTATCAGGCCCGGCTCCAGAAATGAGGTGAAGGGTGGGCCAAGTGATATCCTAGGTGGGCCCGGGGTGGGGTGTAGTGGCAAATACATACATTATTTTAATACATAGTGTGTTAAAAGCACATTTTAGTTTATAGGGCTTATTAATAGTGTCTCAAAATAGCACAGCTGAGAACACTATAGATGTTCTTAAGATTATCTTACAGAAGAATATTTTTTAGTACATTAAGTACAAAATTAGTGTGTGAAAATAGAGCACTATACATTATGGAACTGCAAATTTTTTTCACCTGGGGTAGATGGTGTTACACAGTGTATGCTCATACACTGATTACATTACTTGACCACCGCCTTCACTGACGTTTAGCATTTTTTATAGAAATAAAAATCATTTAGTTCAGTTGGAAAACATACGATACAATTCTAAACTGAGAGCATCTGTACCAACGTGATCTCATAATAATTCGTATGTATTTTATTTGGATGTTAAACTAGTCACATTAGTTTAACATCCACTTTAAATAAACTTTAAACACTTAAAATAAATAAATTTCTGCAATCGTTTAATCATTCATGTAATATTTACTTTCTTTGTCGTGGTGGGACACAAAAGGCGTTTTCTCCGACATGCTGTGACTAACAGAACCATACAATACACCAAAACGCAACATAATTACAAAGTAATTATGCGTTTTACGGCAGGAAAATCGAACCTTCATTGGCTCTCGCCTGCATTCGTCAC
Organism: Labeo calbasu; assembly: GCA_019740295.1. Classification (NCBI taxonomy): domain Eukaryota; kingdom Metazoa; phylum Chordata; class Actinopteri; order Cypriniformes; family Cyprinidae; genus Labeo; species Labeo calbasu. The sequence goes on from JAHKKF010538591.1 coordinate 11,707, forward strand.
AGATTACGACATGCGCCTGTTTCTGGTGAGGTGTGTTTGAATGATGCGCGCGCGCCTTCACGGAATGAATACGGAAATAATCTTTTTTTTTGTGCTATATTGTTATATTTGCTATATTGTTACTAAAATTGTAATTTCCCTGCATATTTTGGTCAGTAACGTTTTATATCCTTTTATAATAGCTGTAAAATGGGTAGGTTTAGGTTTGGGGTAGGCTAAGAGGGCTAAAGTCTAAATCGCTCATTGATTACTGAAAGTAAACAGCGCAAAAGCGATTTCAGTACCCTGCGTATTGATAGCGCGAAAACTATATACAGTATCAAAATGTATCGGGGTGCGAGCGGTAAAAAAATGACAAATTAAAATCTAGCTCAACTGAATATCGCTCCAATTGTGTAATTGGCTGTTAGGCTATGTAGTGTGGGCCAAGCTTCTGACTGGGAGCCGGGCCTGCCTTCTATACAAGTATTTCCCTCAGCTTGTGGAAAAGCTATTTGTCATTAAATGTGATTTAAAAATAAAATAATAATAATAAAAAACATGTTAGTCATTTTATATATATATAATATATAATATATAATATATATATATATATATATATATATATATATATATATATATATATATTCTTTTTTTTTGGAAATAAATTATAGAAATTAATACTTTTATTTANATAATAATAAAAAACATGTTAGTCATTTTATATATATATAATATATAATATATAATATATATATATATATATATATATATATATATATATATATATATTCTTTTTTTTTGGAAATAAATTATAGAAATTAATACTTTTATTTAGCAAGGATGCTTTAAATTGGTCAAAACTGATGATAAAGACATTTATAATGTTACAAAAGATTTCTATTTCAGATAAATGCTTTTCTTCTGAACTTTCTATTCATCAAAAACAGCTAAAAAATTAGAACAACATAATAATACTAATAATAAATGTTTTTGAGCAGCAAAATAGAATATTAGAATGATTTCTGAAGGATCATGTGATTGGAGTAATGATGCTAAAGCTTCAGCTTTGAAATCACAGGAATAAATTACATTTTTCACATTGCATTGTGTTTTAAAGAGACAGTTCACCCAAAAATGAAAATTCTGTCATGAATTACTCACCCTCATGCCATTCCAAACCCATAAGTTCATCTTCGGAACACAAATTAAGATAAATCCGAGAGCTTTCTGATCCTCCATATCAGCAACGCAACTAAAATGTCCCCAGGGCCAGAAAGGTAGTAAGGACATAGTTAAAATAGTCCATGTGACATCAGTGGTTCAACCGCAATTTTATGAAACTATGAGAATATTTTTTGTGCACAAAGTAAACAAAATAACAACTTTATCACCATCTTTCGCCATTATTTAGAATTCCACTGCTGCTGGCGTAGAATATGTAATGTCCAGACAGAAAATTACAAGTACCCTTTTTCCTTGACTTTTTCTTGCAGTGTCCCTTTAAATTAGTGCACCATAAATAGCTTTCAGACACAAAACACTAATTCAACCATTGTTATTATTCAGTCACACCAATCAAAATAAAGCACTCCCACACTTGGTATTTCAAACGAAGCATGATGAAACTCTCTTGAGCACAGGAAGATTTTAGATAGCAATCCGTGCAAAAGACAGTGTTTAGCAGGGTCAGTCTCATTACACACAGACACACAGCATTGCAGAGACACTGCACCATCATGACTTACAAATGTGCATGTGTAAAGACTGCCAGTCTACCTCGCTCATGTACGTACCATGCCGTACCAGCCCCTGGCACCACTGCAGCTACCACAAACTAGGGCAAGCTATTTATATCACAAAGAGAAGAATGAGAGAGGGAGATTCAGAGAGAGATGAGAGAGAGAGAGTTCAGGTGCAGGAGAGTGCAGGCACTATATAGAGGAGCAGAAGGTGATGCAGCAGATATGGGATGCAGAGGAAACAGAGATAAAGGAAAGCCGCAAGTCAGGTGGCTAATATGACAGACAGGCTGAGATAGACTGAAAAAAGATAATTGAAAAGAAAAATAATGAAAAACAGCATATGAAAAATAAAGGTAAAAAGGATACAAAGATCAGTTTACAGTATTTCCAGTGCACTGCAGAGGTATGAAATTGTGCGTTTCTAGTAATCAATGAGTTAGATCTATTGCAGTTTCTATGTTTTTCCCTCTGGAGCTTGTTTATACACAACACCAAAATGTCACCTATGTAAATGAGCCACATCCTGTCCTGAATAATAATAGCATAATATTCTCATTATCCTCTTCGCAATTCATTTTCAACCATGGGTCAGCAGCAGGTCTGCTCACCACAGCACTGAAATGAGCAATGCAGTGTATCTATTTATGACCTTATTATATAATAAATAAAGTGCGGATGTGTCATTTAAGAATGTGGTTTTGCTTCAGGACCCAGATTTCACATTGGACATCAAGTGGTGACCCAAAAGTAGCAAAGCTGTTTATTGTACACAGGATAGTTCACCAAAAAAAATGAAATCTGTTATTAATTACTCACCCTCATGTCATTCCAAACCCTTGTCCTTCGTTCATCTTTGCAACACAATTTAAGATATTTTTGATGAAATCCGAGAGCTTTCTGACTCTTCATAGACAGCAATGCAACCAAAACACACGTGTTGTGGTACTCTCTTGAATTGTGGTGGAAGAGAAGAAATCGTTCAATAAACCTGTTATTTTACTCTTGTAGCTTCATAACATTCACATGGACTATTTTATCGATGTCCTTACTACCTTTCTGGGCCTTGAACGTATCAGTTGTATTGCTGACTACTGCAGGGTCAGAAAGCTCTCGGATTCCATCAAAAATATCTTAATTTGTGTTCTAAAGATGAACAAAGGTCTTATAGGTTTGGAACATGAGGGTGAGTAATTAATGACAGAATTTTCAATGTTGTTAAAAGTCAAAATAAGGTGCAATAGACCAAAAACATGTAAAAATAATAACACAATAAAACATAAGACAACATGCATAACAAAAGCAAAAATAGTTTTTCTAACATGGAACAAACACTGGGCCAAATATTGTATTAGTATTAAAAATATTAAGCAGAACAACTGTTTTCAACATTGATGATAATAACAAATGTCTCCTGAACAGCAAATCAGCATATCAGAATGATTTCTAAAAATTCATGTAAGACTGAAGACTGGAGTAATGATGCTGAAAATTCATCTTTGCTATCACAAAAATAAATTAAAGCTGCAAGCAGCTTTAAAAGGGCCCTCACCACCACCTGGTGGCTTTAGGAAAACAGCGAATGGTGGGCAACATGCATTTAAAGAGGTAAATACAGAAGGAATATGTCAAAGTCATTTATATGTGCCAAACTTCCTGCTACCAGGTGGTGGCGCTATGACTCTAACTGGATATTGGCGTGTTGATGTCTTCAGGCCAGCACTTTTATAAAACACATTAAGTTTGGTGCAGATTGAAAATGGTATGTTTGAGTTAGTGCAAAGCATGACGTATCCTGTTGCCAACAGGTGGCGCTATGATTATAACTGAATTTTGACCTTTAAATGTCTTCAGGCCAGGACTCTTACCAAACATGTGAAGTTTGGTGCAGATTGGACAATGCATGTTTATGTTAGTGTAAAACAAGCCATTTCCTGTTGCCAGCAGGTGGCACTATGGTTATAACGCAATATTGGCCCTTAGATGTGTTCAGGCCAGGATTCCTATCGAACGTGTGAAGTTTGGGGCAGATCAGACACTGTATGGCTGAGCTACAACACCTATTCCCATGGTGAAACATCGAAATTTGTCAGGCCGCCACGGACACGTCCTTTAACGAAAATTCACCAATTATCATCGCAAAGCCCTTTAGAGTAGACTGACCAAATATAATTTTGATGTCATTAAATCTCTAGGAGGAGTTCATTAGAGCGTAAAACATGCCACTTCCTGTTGACAGCAGGTGGCGCTACGGCTATAACTGAATATGGTCATAGGCATGTGTTCAGGACAGGACTCTTTAGGTGCAGATCGGACATTGCATGCCTGAATTATAACAAATTCCTTTTTCATGGTGAAACATTAAAGTTTGTCAGGCCGCCATGGACACGACCTTTAACGAAAACTCAAGATCTTTACAATTTAACGTCGCAAAGGGCTTTAGATTCCACTGACTAAATCTGGTGTTGATCTGTTTAAATCTCTAGGAGGAGTTTGTGTAAATACAACACCTGAAAATGGCAAAAATGGCACAAAACTTGTCGAGAAGATTCAAAATACCAGACTTCCTGTTGGGTTTCGAACTTCGTACTGAGGGACTTTTTGTAGGTATTGATGTGTTACATGTGTCTACCAAATTTCGTACATGTATGTGAAACACAGCTAGAGGGGCACTTCGTTTAAATATTATAGGCGAAGCTATCGAGCCATTTTGCCACAGCCACTTCTAAACCCACATCAGATGTAAATTTTCACCACTTTTGGTGTGTGTGCAAACCATCGGGCCCTAATTAAATCGATAATCGCAAACCCCAGGGTGATTTAGTATGACTTCTGAATGTAAATTATCCTTTCCGTATCACGCATTTATCTATCAAATCCATCGTTTCTCAACTGCTTGATCTCTTGGGTGAGTTTATAAAGGGACTATTTATAGACTTTAATCTAAGCATACATGGCTCAGATCCACTGTTTTGACTCCCATGTGTAGAATCTCAGTGCTGGGGTAGGCAGACAGGACTTTGACCCTGATACAGCTCAGTGAACAGAGATGGGAGGAGGGGTCGCGAGTCGAGTCGAGGCACGTGCCACCAAAGCAGGTCAACAGTCTTAATGAAACAACAACGCCAGACTGCCAGACGCAACCAAATGAAAGACTGAAGTGTGTATTTGTGTGTGTGGGTGTGCATGTGTGTGTGTGAGGGAGCAAAAGGCAAGGAGGGAAAGGGAGCTTCTCTCGTGCCACTCGCACAAAGCAAATGAGATTTTCAGGGTGGGAGGGTCTGTGAGAGCTCTAGTTTCTGAAGCAGAAATAAAGGCCAGCTGTTTGCCCACAAAGATGCTCCCAGCTCCACCCAAAGACACAAATCACACCGTATCTCAAGAGCAGAAAATAAAAAGCATTTCTGTGTTTTTCAAACAGAGAGAGAGACAGAGCCTTTTTAGTCCTCAGGGATGCGTACAATACATTCAGTTTTGACTGTGTGGTGTTTTGACAGGAGAAAACTGTGATTTTGAATAGTCTCAAGATAAATGTTACAAAGTGATTGTCAAAATATAGTTTCACTGTCACTCACAGTCACAGCAGTACGTTCATGGCTTCTCTGGATAACCCCACTCATTAGTACAAGACACACAGGGCTGTACTCAGGGTCACAGAATGAAAGGCATTATGGGTAACCTCTAGCCATCTTTTTTACCCTCAGGATAATGACCCAAATATACTATTCAAACACACAAAATGCACCAACGTTCATAGTCATAAAGCACAAACACACAATAACAGAGATGTAAGTCATGCTCTTACTGGTACTTACAGTAAACATACTATCAAGCTAAACTTACAAAGTGATCATGTCATTAAAAACTGAATTTTTCTGAAAAAAAAAAGCTGTACAATGAAAACATTTCATATGAAAACATATGAGCGAATTAAAATGCACAAACCAAACGCAATAAATACCCAAAAAATACAGAAGCGATGACTCTTCACAGAACATACAATTGTTACTTAATTTTAATTTTGATATGTCTATGAGGAATATGTACTGTTATGGATGTGACAAGCCTGAAAACAGCACTTACCAGACTATGGAAAATCATGCACTAAAAATTTAAATAAAATTTTTAAAAAAGAGATCTCACATGGGTATTTGAACCACCAACTGTTGACATCTGTACTATCAGTATAGTGAAAGCTATAGTAAAAACTTTATGTTTTCATGGTAAGGTTGACCTTTGCATGGAATTATCCAATTGCAATTTTTGTTTAGAAAATAACCGTTCGTTTCACTAGATAAGACCCTTCTTCCTCGGCTGGGATCATTTAGAGCCCTTTGAAGCTGCATTTAAACTACATTTTGGAGGTTCAAACTTGCGGACACCATAGAAGTCCACTATATGGAGAAAAATCCTAAAATGTTTTCCTCAAAAACCTTAATTTTTTTTTCGACTGAAGAAAGAAAGACATGAACATCTTGGATGACAAGAGGGTTAATTATCTGTAAATTTTTGTTCTGGATGAGAACTAATACTTTAACATTTCGAGAATGTTGCATGGAGGTTTAGTTGACAACCTAATAGGAACCTTAAAGGATTAGTTCACTCCAGAATAAAAATTTCCTGATATTATTTACTCACCCCTATGTTGTCCAAGATGTTCATGTCTTTCTTTCTTCAGCTGAAAAGAAGTTAACGTTTTTGAGAAAAACATTCCAGGATTTTTCTCCATATGGTGGACTTCAATGGGGATCAATGGGTTGAAGGTCCAAATTGCAGTTTCAATGCAGTTTTAAAGAGCTCTACAATATCCCAGCTGAGAAACAAGGGTCGTATCTAGCAAAATAATGGGTGATTTTCTACAAAAATAAATAAATAAAAATGTAAGCACAAATGCTCATCAAACCACGTGTGACCTTGCCAATGTGATTATGTAGATGCACATCGCATAGCTAGTGCAAGACAAGCATTTGTGGCTAAAAAGTATATAATTTTTAATTTATGACTGACCTTGGATGGGATCATGTAGAGCCCTTTGAAGCTGCATTTAAACTGTAATTTGGACCTTCAACCTGTTGATCCCATTTGGAGTCCACTCTATGGAGAGAAATCCTGGAATGTTTTCCTCAAAAACCTTAATTTCTTTTTGAGTCATGAACATGAACAAAGTCATGAACATCTTGGATGACATGGGGGTGAGTAAATTACCAGGAAATTTTAATTCGGAAGTGAACTAATCCTTTAACAGAATTTTTGCTAATGGTTATTGTTAGGTTCTATTTACACAACTTTTTAAAAGTCTGGAATCATAAAGAAAATAAGTTAATAATTTAATAAAACACACACACAAAAGTTTTTTTGAATGTGCCATTTTTGACGCAAGCTCCAAATTTGGAGGGCAAGATTAAGAAAAAATTAATATGAATGAATGAACAATTATTGTTAAGACTTACTAACACTTACACTTACTAAATTGATCATAAGTGACAATAAAGTCATGTTAATGTTATAGTAATGTTATAAAAGATTTATTTTAAATAAATGCTGTTCTATTGAACACTGACAATAAGTTATAATAGTTTTTTTGGGCAGTACATGGGGATATTAGAAGAACATCTGAAGGTTCATGTCACACTGAAGACTGTAATTGTTGCTGAAATTTAACTTTGCCATCACAGGAATAAATTACATTTTCAAAATATATTCAAACAGTTGTTTCAAATTATAATAACATTTCACAGTATTATTATTTTAACTGTATATTTCAACTGTGTAAGCAAAAACAACTTAATCAACATCCTAAATTCTTGGATTTCTGATCATAAAATATACCTAAACCACCTGTCCGACTGGAGAGCAGAAATGTACAGAGGTCAACCAAGTCCTCCCTATATCAGAAAACAGGTGTCTGATCATGTCAGTCTGACCTTTACATTTTGTACAGCACATTTCAGAACAAGCCGACAAGAAGCAGTTATTAAAGAATGAGGCTAACAAACTATACTGAAAAATAAAAACCTTGACTAACATTATAAGTGGACCTCAGGGAAAAACATGATTAAAAATGCATGATATGATGCCTATGAGAAGAACAACAAGAGACCAAGAAAATAAGGAGTGTGTACACAAACAAGATATTCCTTTGTGTTCCCAACACAACAATTACATATTCAGGTTTAATGTTTTCAGAGAAGCACAAGAGATTTTCAGAAGGAGGCAGGTACACTCTATTTTCAGCCAGTGACCTGAGTGACTCTGTTTCTACCTCTCTTTCTCTCTCTCTCTCTGCTGAGAAATCACATCTCCGCTTATCTCCTCTACCACAGGGGAAGTAAAGGCTCTTCTCAGTCCCTGCCACTCCTCAGGTAAGAGGTTACAGCTTCAACAGGCAACAAAAATATTCCATGAACGCTGTGTGAACGTCAGATGTTGTCCTCAGGGCCTTAAAGTGCTGGCTTCTGAATGTAGGTTAAAATGTACTGCTCACAAGACCTCCATTAGATTGGAAAACTAGAGTTTGCTGAAAAAAGATAAAGAGACCTAGCAAGCACTCAAAGCCTGAGGAACTGAGTGTGTTGTGGGGAAGAAAAAGCCTTTTATCCCACAATGCCACATCTTAAGCTCAGATAGACGCTTAAAGAAATAGTTCACACAAAAATGAATGTCATTCCAAACCTGTATACATTTTCTGCAGTGTAGAATATATTTTCAAGAACAGTTTTTGTCAAACAATGACTTTGAAATAATAGATAAAAAACACAATACAATAAATAAATGGTAACAGAATTTTCATTTTTGGAGGGGAGCTATTGCATAATCAGACACGAGTGCTTATCTATAAGCTTAATTTTGTACTAGACAAATGGGAACAGAAAGAGATTTTTAAAAAATTTGTTCTCACCCTCTGCCTGTCCTCCTCAAACACAGCCTCATGCACGCTGCAGGCAAACAGAGCTGTAGGTAGATCACTCAAGTCCATCATCTCTTCTGAGTCTTCCTCAGTCTCGCCGAACGCCATCTCTTCTTCATCATCCTCTTCAGGATCACTGCTGTGACCCTCTGAGCTGTTGCTCCACAATTTTCCAACTTCACGCATCATTCCACTGCCCCACCAGAAGAGGGTGTAAGAACAAATGACAAAATCCAGTTGAAATGTTGTGGCATATATATCTATATATATATGGCATAAATGTTGAAGATATACAGTGCACAGCATAAATGAGTACACCCTCTCTGAATAAATATAAAAGATGTATTTTCTTAATGATCACTAATATAATTCATGGAAAGATGGCAAAATTTAAATGTATTAAACATATACTTAATAAAAACAACTAAATATATGCCAATATTTTCTGTAAAAAGTAAATTAGCTAATTTTGTTAAAATGACGGATTGCAGAAATGAGTACACCCTAGATTTAATTCAACAAATTTATAATATTCTAGTACTTAGTATGTCCTCCAGAACTGAGTGTACAAGTTCATGACAAATTTTCACATTTATCCTGTTTAACTCCTGGAGGACGACCTCCTTAAATGCCCTGGTCTGTAATGGGGAGTGTTGCTCAGCTCGTCTCTACAGAATCCCCCACAGCTGCTCAAGAGTGTTAAGATTGAGTGAAATGCATCCACTGAAAGATTTTCACCTTGAGAGAATGAATATCTTCATTGTCATGTTGAAAAAATGCTCAACAATGCAGGAAATGAGGAGAGCCCTGGTGAAAAAAACAGCATATGCTGGTAGGTATGTTTTGATGCTGGTTTAAGCTGGTTTATGCTGGTCCTTTGCTGGTTTATGCTGGTCTTAGCTGGTCATGTTGCTGGTCAAGGACCAGCAAAAACCAGCAAAGGACCAGCTTAAACCAGCATCAAAACATACCTAACCGGCATCCCAGCATCAAAACATACCTACCAGCATATGCTGGTTTTTTCACCAGGGAGGGTAGCATTTTCTGTTTCAAGTTGTTGTATTACATCACACAGTGGTGTGTGAATTCATGACAGCACTGATAAAGCATAACTCCCTCACACCTTCAGCACTCATACATCCCCATATAAGAGCTTTACTACCACTAAACATCACTGTGGGAACCAGGCACTTCAGTACAGGCACTTACTGTACTCCTCCTCTAGCAACACCATAACATTTTGGATGCTTTTGGATCTGACTTGGTCTCTTGAGACCAGATTATGGATTCCCAGAAGGCTATATTTTGTAAATATGGGCCTTGGAAAAGATAAATGAGTTTATTCTGCTTTGGCTACAGTAGGAAATTCTAGTGGTGACAATAACAACCATGCATGCCACTTTTGCAGGCTGCGTCGTACTCCGTGAGATAAGGTGTCACTCTTTTCATAGCTTTTGCCGGCTCTGAGACGCTTACATGTTTTTTTCCGGCTCTTTTTCTAGCAAAAATTCACTTATCAATAAATTAAAACTTAAGTGAAGACCTGATTATTCCAGGAGCCTTGTCAGTCCACTGTTTTTGAATGTCGTTGCTACTTCTGCTATATTTTCAGAGTTAAAACAATAATTTGGTATTCCTCTTGTACCATTGTCCTCTTTTATGCCAAAAAATAAATCACCTGGCAGTTTTCTCCCAAGTGGTTTCATTGTTGACAGCATTAATTCTAAGTATGATTCAATAGGCTATAAAACACTTTAACTGTCAGGAAATTACTTGTCTTTACAAGTTTTGATTCAATATACTTACTACTTATCAAAAATTGCCTTAAACCTACACTACAATTTTCTTTTTTTAGTTTTATTTAGTAACTTTCAGGAGGGTGTACTCATTTTGTCACTTTGACAAAAAAATCTTATTTTGCTGAATAATTTTGACATTCTTTTTTGGTAATTGATCAAGCAAGTTTGTTGGAACATTATATCTCCAAAGAACCCTAACATGTCTTCTAAGTAAAGAGTAATTGCTGAATTGGGGTGTACTCATTTATGCTGTGCACTGTACATTGAAAACAGTTAGCATTTTGGTATAGGTTAAACACTTACAAAGGAGAAAATGCCATAAAAACACCATAAAAGTATTCTGTGTGACTTGTTCATGACTTGAAACAGTGATCTGTGAGTGAGCTGGTTTCTGCATCAATACACTTGCAGCGCTTACTAATGATCTAATGACTGATAATCTGACAGGAAGGTGACTATTATTAACAACATGAGTCATACAAGTGTTTGTTTTAATGCTTGAAAACCCCTTTTCGTCTTTGATCCATGTATATTGTTACTTTTATGGTACTTTGTGGTCAGTATTCATTTTTATTTATAAAACTAGCTGCATGAACATTATGCCTCATTTTGTGTTCAACAGAAAAAGAAATAAAGACATTTTCAGTATGATTACTTCAGTCTTCAGTGTCACATGATCCTTCAGAAATCATTCCAATATGCTGATTGGCTGTTCAAGAAACATTTTATTATTATTACCATCATCATCATTAATATTTCAAACAGTTGAGTACATTTTTTTCAGTACATTCTTTGATTAATAGAAAGATCCAAAGATCAGCATTTTTCTGAAATAAGAAGCTTTTGTAACATTATACACTACAATTCAAAAGTTTGGAGTCAGTATTATTTTATTTATTTATTAATTTATTAATTTTTTGGGAAAGCAGTTATAGAAATTAATACTTTTATTTTGCAAGGTGGCTTTAAATTGATCAAAAGTGATGATAAAGACATTTATCATTTTTCAAAAGATTTCTATTTCAGATAAATGCTGTTCTTCTGAACTTTCTATCCATCAAAGAAACCTGAAATAATTCTACTCAGCTGTTTTCAACATAATAATAATAAATGTTTTTTGAGCAATAAATCAGAATATTAGAATAATTTCTCAAGGATCATGTGACGGAAGTAATGACACAAAAATTCAGCTTTGAAATTACAGGAATAATTTAACATTTTAAAATATTTTCAAATAGAAAACAGTTATTTTAAATAGTAAAAATATTTTACAATTTTACTGTTTTGCTGTACTTTGGATCAAATAAATGCAGGCTTGGTGAACAGAAAAAACATAAAAAACTTTTGACTGGTAGTGTACACTGAAAACAAACTAGTTTGCTTTTTGGTACAGCAAAAACACTTACAAATATCTGATCAAAGATCTGATGACTAATAACCTGACAGGAAGGTGACTATTAATAACAATGCAGGGCTCTCAAGTCTCACGCATTCGCCGTGAGACACACGCATTTCAAGCAGTTCACACGCTCTCACGCCACACCTTGTATTTCTCTCGCTAAAAAGTAAGGGATAGCTTGTCCCGCTATATACTGTTAGTGGACGAGGCGCCGGCTTGCAGGGGGAGTTCATATCTGTCTTGACAATTAAATGCCACCTACCAGCAAATATCAGAAATTAGAATTTTTTGTTTTCGGGTAAATTACGTGATCCCGCTTCAGTCAAGTTAGTCACTCGTCAACATGGGCGCGCACACACGGGACGAGGCAAGCGGTGGAATCGTCGATCGCGTGGCTACCGCTTTCTCTAGCAGTGAAGTTTTGTGCACTTGAGGCGGTGGTCGCGTTGCGGTCACGGAGCGGACGTTGCCATTAGTATTTCCCAAAAACTAACAAAATAAATGCAGTAGGGAACCCATTCTTCTGTTTTATCGCCTTCATTTTA
>JAHKKF010538592.1:0-17085 GCA_019740295.1 Labeo calbasu
AAAAGATGCCATGCAGGGTGTATTATATGGTAAGAAAATGCCCATCAAAGTCAAACCGAGAAGGTAAATATTGGCCCCTAATAGAAGTAAATTTCTGATAATACTATACTAGATGTACACTTTTTTTGGGAGCAATTTTAATTAAAATGTTTGGTTTATTTATTTAGCTCTACTAAGTTGTGTTGGCTTAGTTTAAATCCTCTTTGTCGTTCTGCTGTTCTCATAGGAAGCATTTGTCATGCTAAAAGTTCAGATTTGACAGATTACATCTGATTGGACACACTCTGCGTTTACACAGCTGCTCTGCGGATTAGGTGCCCACACACACACACACACACATCCCTCGTACCCAGACGAGCAAGTTTCTGGCTTACCTGAGTGTGTGCTGGAGAAGATGATGTTCGGTGTGTTGGCTGGTCTGTGTGAATGTGAGCGCGCAGCAGCGTGAAGCCGGTTTCTATAGACTCATCTCAGCCCCTGCCCGATGACATCATCGCTGCTAATTTAGCCAAACGACAGGAGCTAAATGGGGCAAAGCATTTAGTCCCTGACGCACCCCTGCTGACCCCCATAATAAAAACCTGATGCCACTTTTGCGTGCAGACCAGTCTGTGTGTATTTGTATTTGTTGTCATTGGAGATCGTTGCTCCGTCCTGGTTAAGATCTATGCTTTTGTCTCACTGTCAGGGTCACAGCTGAAACTTCACCTTTGACCTCAGCTTAAATGTGGCGCTAAAGCCTCAGATCATTGAGTCTCAGGAGAGTTTGAAGTATCTGAGAACTATCTGAGCACATATTGAAATCTTTGCACACTAATATGGGAAATCTGACCACCATGTGAGAGCTTATGATAATTTTTGAAATGTCCTTTCCCCATCTGCTCTGCATTTATTTTGTTGATTTCTTTGGAAAACAATTGAGATTTAAACGAGATCTCTCTTCTGTATGGTTGCTTTGATTCTGTATTGAAGTTTAAATAAACATCACATTAATTAACATGTGAATTACCATTCAAAAGTTTAAAATCTGTAAGATTTTTGAAAATATTTTTAAAAATATTTTTACATAAATTACTTATCATGAAAATCTGACTTTTTCCATGTTTAAGTGCTATAATCGAGTACCCAGTGCATCTACCAACCCAGAAAATGTGAAAAAGGACAACCCACTAACTTTGTTTTGGTAAGCTTTCTCTACAAGCATGCGAAAAAACAGCGTGTCAGATTTTCCTCTAGTGACGTGGTATGGGGATCTTATTATATTGGGCTCCATTTTTTTTGCAAGCGACATGGTGTACCAGTTCTAACATCATGGCAAAAGTTTGAGGAAAGCATGTTAACTGTTCTGTCATTGGCTGCTCATACGAGCACAGAACACTATTTAGAGTCCCAGCCTCAGAGGAGACAAGAGAGCAGTGGATTTATTCATTTATTTACTGTATATTACACTGCTGCCACACAGATCTAATATAAACATGCAATTTCTTTTCCAGCTGTTTACCTTCACAGGCATAACCCACTGTTTTTGTAACTCATGTGTTTTTAACATAAACTTGTGTGTTTGAGTTTAAGCACAATAAGACATGAGAGAGAACTTAGTTTAGTACTCACATACTGTGTGACAGACGCTTTTTGTGTGCGTGCTTCAGGTGTGCGCCTTCAGAAAACCGTATATCAGAAGTTTAAACTGATATGGTTTAAAACGCATGATTTCAGCGAAATAGACATGATAATCAAAACCAAACAGATGTTTTTTAGCAGAATATCTGAGGTATGAGCAGGGTTGCCAGGGTTGCCAAAACCCACCCAATTGCTACTCCAAACTAGCCCAATTGCGTTTCAAGGGGGGTCCCCCTTGAAAAATAGTGTTCTGGGGGGTAAAATACACATTTTTTGGCGTGATTCCCCTGGTAAAATTAGCATTCCAGGGGCTAAATATCACGTTATTGGGGTCGCTTCAACCCGCGGACATGAAAAACAAACCGTGGCAACAGTGTTAATTAGCTTAATTCCGCGGGAAAACCTTGTACTTGGCAACACTGGGTACGAGCTGTAAAGGTACACGCTGTAAAAAAACGGATAATGTACTGACAGAAAATTACCAGGACATTTTTTGTTAAAATTACGGACATTTCAAAAACGTAAAATTCTGAAATTTGTGAAAATTTTAAATTTTAATGATAATACAGCAATTTTTGTAAAAATTTAGCATACTGTTCCTTCCATGGCATTAACTGAAAATGTTTTACCACTTAAAATTTGTATTGATCTGTATTGGTTTTATACACAGCTCTATTCTGGAAAAGGGGCGGGGAGCAGCAGCTCATTTGCATTTAAAGAGACATGCACGAAAACAGCGTGTTTCTGCTTTTACTCAAAATAGGCATTTTCAAAATAATATAATAAATGATCTGTGGGGTATTTTGAGCTGAAACTTCACAGACACATTCTGGGGACACCTGAGACTTACATTACATTTTGTAAAAAGTGGCATAATAGGTCACCTTTAATGCATTTTTTAAGTCCCTTTTGCTTACCAAGCTGCATTTGTTTAATCTGAAATACAGTAATGTTGTGAAATATTATTACAATTTAAAAGAACCATTTTCTACTATTATTTATTAATACTTCTGTTCAAATGTTTTATAGACAAATAGAAACCTAGTAACATTCGAATTATGAGGCAATATCTGGTTCCTTAAAGTGACTGTCTTAAATAAATGTATTAAATGTCATCATTTGTCAAATTTCAGGACAAATAATTGGATAAGTTACCAAGTTATTTTATTTTTGCAGAGATGGCACAGAAAAAGTGGCATGTTGGTATATTTACAGACTGTATAATGATGCTCAGAGGTGGCATGAATGCATTAAAATTCAAAACAAAAGCTGCTGTAAGGATTTCTAAGCAAATGTCTTTATTAAAAAAAGCAGGATCAGGTAATCCATAGGTAAACAGCAATAAAACACTGTGCTCAGCATAAACAATACCAGACAAAGGAAGATCAGAAATAGAGGAACTTACAGTAAATAGTCAAGATAATGAACTGAATCCAAACAGGTGTGAACTAATTAATGAATAACCATGGTGATTAATTAGCGATGGGAAAACAGAAACATAGGAGAACCAAGCTGAAAACGAATGCCTTTTCAGCGATTTCAACAATCTTATAAGATCATTACAAATCACACTGTGTGATATGAATCTAATAAATTTGGATATTAAATATATGTAGGCTGTGCGATTATGACACCTATTAAATTGTAGGCTACAATGCAAGTTAGTATAGAAGAATCAGCATGCGCTAGAGGTAAACAAATAGAGCAAGATGATTCACACTTTGGAAATTATGGCTTTTATGTTTACTGAAAAGAGACTGGAAATGATTGGAATTCCACATTACCAGTACTCATTTTAGCTCTTTTTACCTCTAAAGCATTTGTTTTAGCGCCTGGTGGCATTGATCAGTACATCATCTCATGTTGCACTTTAATTGACCATATGCACAGATTACTTTCTTGTTTTAGAAAAGCCAGCTCAGTCATTTCCGGTCAACTGTATTGTACCGTAATATGAGTGTCCTTTGCTCATTTTCACTACATAATCCATTCACAATTCGAAGAAAAGTTTTGTTTGTCTAAGAGGGCCAAACGTCCATGTGTACCATTTAAAGAATGACAAACGCGAGTGTAAAAAATTATGCGAATAAATCCACTAAATATGCGCGAGTCATTGCAATGATTGACAGTAATAACTGAACCAAACATCTGACAAGCCGCTGTCAAAAATAGAGCTGTGCATTAAATGATTCAGACTAAATTTAAAGTAAGAAATCTACAGCAGTAACAATTTTGTGTTGGTTGAATATAGGCTATTTAATAACTCTTACAATTCAAGATAAAACTTAAAAGATGTAGTTATTAAATTAAATATAAAATATTTCAAATTTATTTTGATTCATATCAAATGCATTATTAATTCCTATACCATTAATATTTAACATATTTAATTTGTAGTGAACTATATATATATAAGTATTTAATTAACCCTTACAATCTGTTTGTGTCTGAGCTTATTTATTTATTTTATTGACTTTCTGCACTTGCTTTACAATATACATAATTATAAAAAAAGTAAAAAAATTGTTATACTAGTAATTTTATAATAAATCGAAAAGCAGGACTGCCAATGAGTGATCCACTGCCATCTTCTGGTTATAAGGGTAATTTCATATCATTTTTATCTTAAAACGTTGTTTTTCCGTGAAAAGACATTTTTTCTTCTCGTCTTTATGAATGAAAAGTGAATTTTTGAAGTGAATTTTACTGCACAGCTGTAGAGTTGAAAAATAATAAAGACTTTAAAATATTACAAGATTTTAAAAATGTGTTCATGACTATGAAGGAAAGTTATTGATTATCAAGAATACTACTAAGATGTCATTGAAAAGAAGCATCGTTATTTACCTAACATTAACCTAAACATTTATGATAGTGTTTAGCTGTCAGCATTTAAACGTACAACTATGTGTCTAGGTACTCTTCTGGGAATTCCAGGCTCTTTATATGTTGTTAAATAACATGAAACTGAACGTTCATGCCGCTATCATTATTTACGATGTTGCAGTTATTACTTTTCTCAGTTTCTGATAAGAACGAGGCAGGAGAGGAGTCTCAAGAGTCTCCACTTATATATAGCACATATAAAATGAGCTTCACCGGAAGTTTACGAGCTGGCTCCGTGGTCAGTTGGCTAGTCAGCAGACACACTGTGAGATGGTCAATCTAAATCATCATCTTTGGTCGCAATACCGTGATAACGGCTGTCTTTGAATCTCTCTCACAGTATGATGTAGCAGGACCACCATTTAGGAACTACAACCAAAGAAATCACAGTGTTTTTTTTATGTTTGTCGTTGTATACTGTGCATAAGTCAGACAAAACAAGAGCTGAGTGCAATAAAAATGAAACCAAAACAGAGCATGCTTGTTACAGTACACCCCACCCATCCTCGCGCTGTAAAAGTCCAACTGAGGAGGGAGGGTGGAGGCTCTAGAGGGTGACCAGGGGCTGGCGCAGGGCTGGAGAATAGAGCCGATGGTGGCGGGCAGGGTGGGAAGCGCTACCTCCTTTGCCCAATCAATCAGCCAATCATCAGTATTCAGCTTCGCTAATACCACTACTGGCACAGATGTTAGGACCGGCTCGCACACCTGGTCACACTCACAGTGGGGCTCAGGCTCCTGGGAGATGCTTGGCTCTGTCCACTTCTCAGTCTCTGGCTTGTTGATCACAGCAGGTGTGGGCTCTGGCTTAGTATCCCTGACGTGGAGTGAAGGTTGGCTGGTTACTGGGCTCGGCTGCATGATAAACAAGGATCCATCTAGTTATTCTAAAATGTAAATCAGTTAATATTAACTTCTTGTTTATTACAATGTTGTATAAAATTAAAATTTCATTTGCAAACAATCTTTATAATCATTCAAAAGCGTTAATCTCACAAACTTCCGTAATGATTAATGAAGCTCTCTACACTGCAAAAAAAATCTCTTATTTACCTAGTTAGGTAAAAGAAGATGGGCACTGAGCTTTTTTTTAAACAACTAATTGGCCTTTGCGTTAAAAAAAATCAACAGATATGTCTGTGATTGGCTACATTGCTCAACGGTGCAAAAACATGTTGTAAATAGAAACCTTTGATGCTCTCTAGAGCACAAACATAAATACGCACTAGTGCGTTTGCTCAAAACAGATAGAGCCCCCGATTCCCTGAATCACTGAATTATGCAGAAACGGCTGTGAAACAAGCCTAATTTATGTGGTCATATTAGATTGCCGACGGCATCCAGTAATTTAGAATAAGATAAGAGAAGAAAAACTGTTTCTTACCTTCAAGTCATTGATGGTGGGTGAGTTCAAAGGTGTGTTTTTGTCCTTTATGTTAAAAAGGAAGAAAAACGGTAAAAAATGCCACATTTACGTAAAATGTATACGTAATATGTCATTCGTAGACTTTAGAAGCCGACTTACATTCCCTGGTTGATCTTGTTGTGTTCATTCATAACTTTGCTGAGTGTGAGGATCTTTGGCGAATCTGCGTACTCTGTGAACCAACAAACCACTGCAAACACAAAACACAGACGCCTTCATGTTTAAGCTGCAAAGTTTCCTCTGTATCTTCTCTAAAGCTACTTGTATTGATGTCTGTCATACTATGAACAGGTACACAATCACCTTTATATAAGAATCCTTGAGGACGTAGGAAAACCGCTTCTTGTGGAGATTGGAAAACTCAATTTTACAATGACTAATTAGTTTTTCTTTTCCTCTGGCCATTTGTCACGACTTTCAGTTGACGAAGATGTAATCGAGAGGCGCGTGTGCGGGGGTGTACGGATGCACGGAGTGTGTTTCTTTGTGCGTGAGTGTTAACCTGACCCAGAATTTTTACATTCTTGGCAGGAAACTAAAAAGCTGTCAGTTCTTCTCATTCTGAATCAGCACCAGAAACGTGTGTGTGTGACTTAGGTACAGCATCATGAAGCACAAGTGGATATGAAATGGTGCTTTTTTCTTTGTGGCTTCCCTCACAAACTGTATTGATTATAGACAAAACAGGAAGACTCTACTTTTCTTCTTGTGAGAAGTTCATATACAGTGTGTATATATATATATGTTTGTATATAGTATTACTGTACTGTATTTAGTAACAAAATCTAGGTTACTCATTTTAGGTAATGACTAGTTTTTTGATTACTTTTTAGATTTTAGATTACTTTTAGATTACCTTTTCTATTTAACTTGTTTTAAACTTACCATTAAATGTACCATATTGATAAAGAGAAAGAAAATATATTCCTTTTTTTTTATATCAACATTATAAAATGCATTAAACTTTACATTAGTGAGTTGATAGTGCATAGTGAGATGATTAAAAACCTAATAATTACTTCAATCATAAAAATGTAAAGACAATTTAAACACTTTTTTGCAAACTGTTTATTTGCAAAAAAAGATACATCAGTTTTTAAAAATCTGATTACATAATCCAGATTACATAAAATCTGTTACTAGCCAGCGCTGATTATAAAATCTCACTCACATTTAATTGATTTAATGCGTCCTTGCTCAGTAAAAGTGTTAATTCCTTAAAAAAAAAAAAATCCTACTGATCCTAAATGTTTGAATGATATATGCATTAATCATTCATGGTACCATGGAACTATAAACTATTAACCCTCTTCTAACATGATTACTGTTATATCACACATTATATTGAATGATACAATTGTAAAATTGTGTTAAAAAAACAAAAAAAAAAACTTTAGTCCAGGTCAAAGGAAAGAGCAGCATGTGTGCGTGAGAGGTCTGCGTCTGTCAGTACTCAAAGTCACCAGACGCTGACATCACAACAATAGATCTGAAGAGTTTGAGTAAGTGCTGCTCTTTTTAAAACGATTCCAGCTCCTCCTGCACGATTCTTAAGACCGGGACTGTGTCTGGAGGAGCTGCAAACCTCTGAGACGGGCAGACAGGCGGTCAGTTCACATCACAAACTATACATTGAGTTTTTATGTGATATTAAAGAACAGACAAACATACCAACTGTGATTGATTTATGTATTTTATGAAGATGATGATCTCTTGATGTTGCCTTTTTTTGTGTCCTTATACTTTGTTTCACAGTTTCATAATATCTGGAGTGAGATTTGGATTCCAGATTTGTGAGGATTTGAAGACGTCTCCGGTGGAGTCAGGATGTACGGGCTGCTGTGTGAAAGTCTTCATGACTTCATTAAAGAGTCGTACGGTGATGATGTGTGGAAACTGGTGCGAGAGAGAGCCGACGTCAGACTGCACTCCTTCGTCACACATCAGGTTAGAATATCTTAAAGATCTTAGACTGAAAGACAAATACATTTTTCGTCCATTTTAAGACACGCAAACAAATTCTTTATGAAAATATCAAGCTGAATCAGTGTAGCACAAATAAATAGATAGATCCCTATCTTTAAATAGATAGGGATCACCCATAATTTATTCTATCTATTCGTATTTTTTCAATTTTCCTAGGTCAAATTTCACATAATTATATATATATATATATTGTGCACATAGGTGGTGGCAGCTGGCATGGTGCTAAATTATAAACAAAGAAACAAATTATAATGAATAACTTTAAAAATATTTTCAGTTAATTTGATTTTTGTGTGTCTAGTAGTACAATTATTTATTTTTATAACAATGAATTGCTGTCTGTCATATTGCTGTCATTACCATCATTCCCAGCTTTTCATAAATTGCTAAAAGTTTTTCCAGACCAGAAATATGCATTTGCTTATGATGAAAATGAGACTGTAATTATTTTATAGTATTTAAAGTTAGTATTTGATGCAAATTCAGTTTACATTTAGATAAATTTGTATTTTTTTTTTATATTGGGTTAATAGGTGAAATGTTATATTAGAAATTTTGTGCTATTTTTCTCTCTATCTGATTGTTCATATGTGTGTGCTTATGCATATTTACACTGTAAAAACAAAGTTCAAAATTAAACAAAGATCACTGGAGTGCGTTTTACAAGAATATACTATTTTACAGTCTTACTGTACCGTCTATCTACTTCAAAATGTAACATTTACACTACCAGTTTTACTACTAGTTTTTGGACAGTAAGATTTTTAATGTTTTTTAAAGAAGTCTCTTTTGCTCACCAAGCCTCCATTTATTTGATACAAAATGCAGCAAAACAATAAAAATTTTAAATATGTAAAATAACTGTTCTCTATTTGAATATATTTTAAAATGTAATCTATTCCTGTGATTTTAAAGCTGAATTTTTAGCGTCATTACTCCAGTCACATGATCCTTCAGAAATCATTCTAATAAACTAATTTGCTGCTCAAAAATTATATTGAAAACAGCTGAGTAGAATTTTTTCAGGTTTCTTTGATGAATAGAAATTTCAAAAGAACAGCATTTATCTGAAATAGAAATCTTTTGTAACATTATAAATGTTTTTATCACCACTCTTGATCGATTTAAAGCTTCCTTGCTAAATAAAAGTATTAATTTCTATAATTTCTTGAACTGTAAATCAGAATGTTAGAATGATAGAACGATGCTTTGATCACAGGAATAAATTACATTTTAAAATATATAAAAATAGAAAGCAGTTATTTTAAATAGCAAGAATATTTCACAATACTTCTGTTTTTGCTGCATTTTGGATCAAATAAATGCAGGCTTGGTGAGCAGAAGAGACTTCTTTAAAAACATAAAAAATCTTACTGTTCAAAAACTTTCGACTGGTAGTGTATTTTTAGTTTTTACTTACAGTTTTTCTGTAATTATTAGTGTAGCAATTTCTAAATGAAAAGTATTTCTAAGTAAATTCTACAGCCATTTTTTTCAGTGTATATGTGCTTGTGTTTGTGTAGGTCTACAGTGAGAGTGTGATTCCTCGTATCGCGAAAGCAGCGAGCGGCGTCACAGGAACCCCCTATAATGAGCTCATGAACTCATGGGGGGTTTATTTCCTGGGATTCGTGGGGAAATACGGATATGACAGAATCCTCAAGGTACATTCAGATTTGTGTGTGTCTGTGGACGCTGTGATTTACCCAGGTAGCACAACATCCTAATCCTTGATTTGTGTTTTGCATCCTCTGCTCTCTGAATTGATATGCACACTTTATTCAAACGCGTTTACATATTATTCATGCATTTTTGTCTCTCATACTGTGTGTCAGGTGTTAGGCCGCCATGTGCGTGACTTTGTGAATGGTCTGGATAACCTGCATGAGTACCTACGCTTCAGTTACCCGAAAGTCCAGCCGCCGACCTTCTTCTGCCAGGAGGAATCGGCTACAGGAGTCACACTGCATTACAGGTGTGTATGTGTGTATCAAAGCAGAAACCTGATTTATCATCATAATTCACAGTAAGTCACAGTAGACCAGGGTTCAGCTGATGTTCTGTGTTCCTGACTCTCTGCGTGTTTGTTCAGGAGCAAACGTAAAGGTTACCTGCACTACGCCATGGGTCAGCTGAGACAGATGGGAAAACAGTTCTACGACACTGACATCCATGTTGAGGTTTTGTCCGAGCAGCTAGTGGGAGATTATTCACACGTCACCATGAGGTGAGACGCCTGACAACATGTTTATGAAACAAATCCATTAGCCTGATGCAGGTACCACCTGTTAATAACTGTACCATGTTATTAACAAAATTCAAAAAGTAACCAGAGTTTGTAGATTTGTAACCCTACAGGTTGCAAGGCAGGTATAATAAAACAACGTTATTTTGATTTCAGATTAAACTTTGATAACTCTGCATATCGATATATCCAGAAAGAGGATGAAGAAGAACAAGAGATCCTTCCCATCACTAGTGACTTTTTCTTTGAAGTTTTTCCCTTCAACATTGTGTTCAGACAGGTGATTTTCTTCTCCTCACGTCTTATTTCGTCTCATCTCATCTTACACAATGTTATATAATGTGTATTTTCTGATCCATAGGACATGGTTGTGCATAATGTAGGCTCTGGATTGGCAACTGTCTTTCCTGATCTGGATGGAAAAAAGATCAATGATGCTTTTCTGCTTGCTCGTCCTCTTGTGGAGTTCACATGGAACATGGCAAGTCATTTTTAATATTAAAGGATTAGTTCACTTACAGAATAAAACTGTACTGATAATTTACTCACCTCAGTGTCATCCAAGATGATCATGTCTTTCTTTCTTCAGTAAAAAAGAAATTAAGGTTCTTGAAGAAAACATTCCAGGATTTTTCTCAAAATAGTGGACTTCAGTGAGGATCAACAGGCTGAAGGTCCAAATTGCAGCTTCAAAGGGCTCTACACTGAGAAATAAGGGTCTTATCTAGCGAAACGATCAGCCACATAAAATGTATATACTTTTAACCACAAATGCTCATTCTGCACTAGCTCTGCTGTGCGCGTCCACAAATTTATGCATTGCATAATCACGCTGGAAAAGTCATGGTTAGTTCTTCGTCCTTATACTCTGGTTCAAAAAGCTAGGGTACAGCGAAAAACAAATTTTTTCGTCCAACTTCAAAATCGTCCAACATTGTTGTTTTACCATTTTTGTAAAGGCGTATGACTTTACAACGTCTTTAAACGTTCACTTTGTAAACACTGGGTTGGTACTTCTGCCAAGACAAGCATTTGTGGTTAAAAGTATATACATTTAATTTTGTGGTTAAAAGTATATACATTTTTTTTTTTTTTTTTTAGAAAAAGAACGATCGTTTTGCTAGGTAAGACCCTTATTCCTCGGCTAGGATTGTGTAGAGCACTTCGAAACTGCATTGAAACTACAGTTTGGACTTTCAACCCATTGATCCCCATTCAAGTCCACTGTATGGAGAAAAATCCTGGAATGTTTTCCTCAAAAAGCTTGATTTCTTTTTGACTGAAGAAAGAAAGACATGAACATCTCATGAGCGAATTATCAGGAAATTTTTTTTCTGGAAGTGAACTAATCATTTAAGAGCTTTAATAAAAGAGTTTACATCTTTATGTTGAAAAAATCAGTCAATAAATTGATCGCTGGATTCTGTGACAGATCATCTCCCATCCCAACAACCTGTTTGAGATCATGTCTAAGGAGCCGGTGAAGCGAGAGAGGAACCTTCATAACAGAGTGCAGAGTAAGGAAGGTCCTACTGACCGTCTGCATTCACTGAAGATCTCAGATCTACAGCTGGATCGAATGTGTTTTCATGAGATGATTCTGTTCTTTACGTGTCTCACAGACTCGGATTATGAGAACGCCAATCGCTCGGCGGATGTGGACGTGGAGCTGATGGCCTTTCAGTCAATTATAGGGGATGATTATAAAGGTCAGTCATTTCTTTGTCCATTTTGGACAGTGATACTGTACACAGTTATGCCAGTAAAGCATATTTGATTTATTTAAAAGTCATGTGAGTTTTTAAACAAAACGAGAGGGAATAAATACGTTTTAAAACAATATTATGAAGGTTCAGGTTGACTTTAACATTGAAATTTAGTCTAGCTTCTCTACATTTACAGTGCTTTGCGAAAGTATTCATTCATTTTTTTCACATTTTGTTATGTTGCTTACTTATGTTAAACTGCTTTAAATTACTTTTTTCCCACATCAATCTACACTCCATACAGGTTTGTAGCATCTTTGCAAATTTACTAAAAATTTAAAAACCTAAATGATTCCATTGCATAAGTATTCATATCTTGAACAGTATTCATATTGCTTGTAGATATTCTTACACTTCAAGGTAAGTTAACCTGTGGCAAATTCAATTGAATGGATATGATTTAAAAGGCACATGTCTTATTTAAAGGACTAACAGCTGAAAATGCATATCAGCACAAAAACCAAGCCCTGAGGTCAGAAGAACTGCCTGTAGAGCTCAGCTCAGAAAAAATTCTGCTGCATTGAAGGTTCATTACCCTTAATGGAAGAAGTTTGAAACAATCCGGAGTTTGTAACAACCAGGACTCATCAATGGCCAAAGTGAGCACTTGATGGAGAAGGGCCTTGGTTAGACTGGTAACCAAGATCCTGATGGTCACTCTAGTTGAGCTCCATGATCATATATGCAGATGGGAGAAACTTACAGAAGGACAAACGTCACTGCAACACTCCACCAATCCAGTCTTTATGGCAGTGTGGCAAGACTCAGTCCTCTCCTTAGTGAATACACATGAAAACACACTTGGAATTTGCAAGCACCTGAAGGACCCTCAGACTGTGGGAAACAAGATTTTCTGGTCTGATGAACCTCAATTCCAAGCATCAGGTATGGAGGAAACCAGGCACTGCTCATCACCTGCAAAGTACCATCCCAACAGTAAAGTAAGGTGGCAGCAGCCTCATGCTGGGAGGCCGTTTTTCAACGGCAGGGACTGAGGGACTTGTCAGAGTAGAAGAAAAGCTCAGTGCATCAAAATATTGAGATATCCTTAATGAAAACCCAGTCCAGAGCATTCAGGACCTCAGACTGGGCCGAAGGTTCACCTTCCAACAGGACAATGACCCTAAGCACACAGCAAGAGTGGCTTATAGACAATTCTGTGAATGTCCTTGAGTGGCCCAGCCATAGCCTGGGCTTAAACCCAATCAGATATTTCTGGTAAAACCTGAAAATGTGCGTCTGCCCCCATCCAAGCTGACAGAGCTTGAGAGGTGAGCCGAAGAGTGGCAGATAATTACCTACCTATCTTGTTGCATCACACCCAAAAAGACTTGAGGCTGTTGGTGCTTCAGCTGAGTACTGAGTTAAGGGTATGAATACTTATGCAATGTACATATTTCAGTTTTTTTTTTATTCTTAATAAATGTATGATGTTGTGACAATTCAGTTTTTTTGTGAAAAAAAAAAGTAATTTAAAACAGTTTAACACAGCAACATAAAACGTGAAAAAAAAATGAAGGGGTATGAATACTTTTGCAAGGCACTGTAACATTCAAGAGAAAAACACAATCATAAAGTAATGCTGCCATGTTTGTTGTCCTCTAATGGTGTCAGATGGAAACAGTGCTAATGCAATGGAGAGCTGGGGTGATGGTAGCCGCTGCCTCAAACTGAAGGGTCAGATGAGATACATGCCAGAGTGGGAGTCCATTATCTTCCTGGGCACTCCAGTGTAAGACACAAACACACACATTTACAGTACAGGTGTATTTCTGTTCATTCATTCAATAATTTTTGTGTTTGCATAACAATTACAGTGCCTAAAATCAGATTCTGCGTGGATGTGTGTGTCTTTGCAGCATGGAGAGTTTAAGTGCCATGTTTAAGACAGGTCTGTACATTAATGACCTGAGCATGCATGACTCGAGCAGAGATCTGGTGCTGGCAGGAACTCAGCAGTCTGAAGAGCTCAAGAGAGCCCTCATACAGGTACAGCTGTCAGACCTCAAGAGCATCCTGCTTTTGACAGACTCATTAACAGAAGTCCAAATCAACTTCATTAAGCTTGGTTTGCTCCATGCACGTCACTCTTGCACTTTTTGAATTATATGTAATTAAAAAAAAAATTCAGTATCATTCAGTAGATTTTTTAGTTTTTAAAGTGCCTGACATGACCGTTATGCCATTTTTAAGGTTCCTAGGTTTACATGCATGCAAGATCAAAAAACCCTTTAGTTTTCTCAAAATATGCATTTAATATTACCTCATTTTCCAGTGATTCTTAAACGATTTGTTCAAAGCAGTTCAAAGATTCAGACTCTCTAAACCCTTCCTTTCCATGAGCCTGCTCTGTTCTGATTGGTCAGTTGTTCGCCGCCGGCCGGCATAGAACGTAGGCGGGTATTGTGGAAAATGTTTCACTGTGATGGGTACTAACCACTCGTTTAGGCTGTTCAGAGTTGATTATTTTAGAAGACAGTAATTATTTATTGTGCACTTTGGCTTTGTAGTTTACATTCACATACAGGTACACACTACATGAAAGGCAATATTGCAAATGGCATAATAGGGGCACTTTAATGTCTTTGTGGTTTTAGCACATCAAATTAAATGAAAATGAGAAATGTAGCTTTGGCAAATAGTTGAAATAAACTGTATTATATTTATACAAGTTATTTTTTATATCTCAGTTTATTTGATTTCACTTTGAAACTGACCCTGATGTATAAAAATGCCCTAGAGATTTAAGCCAAGTCTAAGTTCAGTGCGAATGCATTGTAAAATTGATTTATTTTTTATTTGATTCCCTTAGTGGTCCATTTTAAAGTATAAAAGCATCCTCATCAACACGTTAATGACTCTTATTACATCTTTGTATCTTTGTTTTTCTCTTTCTACCCTACAGGAGCAAAAGAAATCCAGTAAATTAGAGGAAAGCATGAAAATGTTGGACTACGAGATGAAGAAGACAGATGATCTTCTGTACAGAATGATTCCCAAACCTGTTGCTAAGCGACTGCGAAAGGGAGAACCAGCTGTGAACACCTGTGAGGTTAGGACATCTGCACCTTTAACTTTATGCAGGTGTTACAAGTGTCGAAACCAATTAGTCTTGTTTTTCCAGTTGTATTTTTGGATTTTTATGAAAGTTTTTTTTTCCTAAAAATGTCTTTAGAGAGCAGCCATTACTCCACACTTCAGCATCCTTGCTGAATAGAAATAATAAAAACTTATGCAACTATTAATTATCAGATTAAACATTTTTTTAAACAAGTGAAGCTAGTGAACTTTCTGGAATGGGTCAGAGAATAATTCAGTGCTAAAATGTGCTCATCCAAGATGTAAAAGAGCTTGATAAATGACAAATGCCTTAATGATGGATTTGTTTCTTACAAACATGCAACTTTTCACTTCACAAGATGTTAATTGATGGATTGGAGTGGTGTGGATTACTTGTGGATTATTGTGATGTTTTTATCAACTGTTGGTACTCTCACTCTGACGGCACCCATTCGCAATTTAAATTTTTTGGTTTACTCTTCCTTTGAACTCTGACTGGTTTAATCAATCTACAGCATCTCAATGGGAATCATCTTCAGTCTTGGCTTTGATCATCAACGTCCAGATCTGACCTTTTTCAGGTGTTTCCTGATGTGACCATCCTGTTCAGCGATGTGGTGGGCTTCACTCGTATCTGCAGTCATATCACACCCATGCAGGTGGTCTCCATGCTCAACACCATGTACACGCTCTTCGACACACTCAGTGAGAAACACAGAGTGTTTAAGGTGAGATAATTTCTTTTGAGGTTCCAGCGCGATCACATGCTGATAAACATGTTTCTCACACTCGTGTATGTGTGTGTTTCAGGTCGAAACTATAGGTGATGCCTACATGGTGGTGGCAGGCGCTCCAGAAAAGACGAAGTATCACGCTCACAATATTTGCGACATGGCTCTAGATATGGTTCGCTCTATTGATCATCTCAAAGACCCATCCAATGGAAACAACATCCAGATTCGCGTGGGTACGTCTTCTCTTATTAATTACTTGCATGAGGGTTATTGTGTAGATCTCAGAGAAAATATTAATCTGAGATGGTGGATGAAGTGAAAGAAATATCAAATAAAAAATATTTTTTTATTTTATTAAATACAGTATTTTATTCTTTTTTTTTTTTTTACATTTTGAATGTTTTTTGTATTATTTAAATACATTTTAATTTTTTTTGTAGCATAATTTCATGCAATATACACTACGGTTTAAAAGTTTTGGCATCAGTACGAGTTTTTGAAAAGAAGTAATTTATGCTCAGCAAAGATGCAATTATTTGATCGAAAATATAGTAAAACTGTAATATTGCCATTTAAAATAACTGTTTTGTATTTGAATACATTTTATAATGTAATTTATTTCTGTGATACAAAGCTGAATTTTTTTAGCATCATTACTCCAGTCTTCAGTGTATCATAATCCTTCAGAAATCATTCCAATATCATTATTATTGTCAGCATTCAGCATTCTGTGATAAGTAGGAAGTTCAAATGAACAACATTTATTTAAAATAGAATTATTTTGTGACATTATTAATGTCTTTACAGTCACTTTTGATCAATTTAATGCATCCTTGCTAAATATAAGTCTTGATTTCTTTCAAAGCGCTCATTATTGGAAAAGATCTGTTTGACAAGGGCTTTGTATTGATATATTTATTATGACTGTGCTATTTTGACCACTGTCATGCTTCTCTTAGGAATTCACTCTGGTATGGTGGTCGCTGGGGTCGTAGGTCACAAGATGCCTCGCTACGGTCTTCATGGTGATACAGTCCACACGGCTTCTGCCATGGAGAGCAATGGGAAGGTAGATGGAAAGTGCAACTTCATACAGTATTTGCAGTGTCTTTATTATACTTCATCATATATATTACACTTAGGCTGTCACTAACGATTATTTTGGTATTCGAGTAATCTGTTGATTATTCTGACAATTAATTAAGTAATTGAATAATTATAATTGATTTGAAGTAATAAAACAGACCTAAGCAAACAATAGTCTTTAAAATGACTTAAAGGGGTCATCGGATGCCCATTTTCCACAAGTTGATATGATTCTTTAGGGTCTTAATGAAAAGTCTATAATATACTTTGGTTAAA
>JAHKKF010538592.1:17135-33654 GCA_019740295.1 Labeo calbasu
AAGCGCAGTGAGTGATTTTCTGTCTTTCTTTTGTTGCTTGAGTAACATCAATGCCAAAGACAATAGCAACTAAATTAGGCTGCTGTCCCTTTAAAACCAAATGCACGGATGCAATGTACTGATAAATGTCCAATATTCTCCCAACTGTTTACGTTCACTCAAGACGTAACCGAGTGTGTTTACGTGAATACTTGTCAAAACTGACAATTCAATATCATTTTGTGTGTATTTCTCTGTTCATATGACGTGAAAAAATACTTGTGCGCTGTGCGAGAGGCACTGCTTCGGTGTCTGCGCTCAAAAATCCGGACTGAATTGAGTTCTCTTTTGCGTCATCAAATTTATCCATATGTCTGCTCTTCTCTAACTCTCAAATATTGACATTTTGGACGTTTTATGAGACATGCAGCAAATGTATGGTAGCTTATGTCCTGCCAGATAGATTGATAGGCCATGATACAGTTCAAATGCATGCATCTAACCTCCTAATCACGCAGCAGATTCATTCTGAATTAATCTCTTCCAAATCGTCCCTCCCTAACATTTTTGTCTTGTTTTTTTCGTTGACGAAAATGTCAATAGATTTTCGTCATCATTTTTGTCATTCAAAATGAGTTTTTGTTTCGTTATCTTCTTGTTTTTGTCTGTGACACAAAGTGAAAAAATGACAAAATTAACACTGGTTTCACACCTTTTCAGTGCTAATTCTTTACTGCGCGTCTCTACTAAATCCTGACAGTCCTATTTTAATGCCAAAAGACAGTTTGCGCTGGCAGTAAATCTGGCCCCAAGTGTCCATGTGTCCAAAGACTATAGAAATAGAAAGACGGTACACTCCTATACTTATGAATGGGAGAAACTGCAGCATGCAATATGGTGGAATAGTCCTACCTTCTTAATGAAAGAGCCAACTTGTATATTATGTATGAACTGCCGGAGGTGTTGCAAATACAGCTGCCGAGTGAACTTGACTTTCCTTAAAAGGGACTTTGATGAGTTTCTCTATCCACTGTTGACAGACAATATAGGAAATATAATTATAAATTGGGAAATGGGATAGAAAATATACTAATAATATTAAAATATAAAAATGAAAATGTCTCACGATGGAAAACTAGACAAATGCGTAAGAGCTTGAACACAATAAATAATGGAACTAAAAGGCAAGGCCAAAGAAATCATTCTAGAAAGGTCAAATGTAATGTTTGTATTTTCTTCTGATGTAATAGTTTATAGTCTGCTGCACTCAACATCAGAGTTTGGGATTGAAAACTGTAATTGCCAGTTGTGACCTTTTAAATTCAGTCTATTGTACATAGACTAGACTGAAGCAGATTGAAGAACATCTGTATGAACAGGTAACTGAGGTCAGTCCTCATCTCTAACTCAGAATGCAACCATAGCAACAGATTTCCAAAGAAAATGCTACTGGCGATTTCTTCTGTGAAACTCTTTGTACTGATGCTACAGTGTTGTAAGTGGTTGCTAGGGTGTTGCTAAAGTATTTTGGGTGGTAAAAAGAGCCTGTCAGTCCTTTGACCATATCGCATGTATATGTCCTGAAATTGTCGTAGTATATAATGTGATTTGCTGGTCACCGAGTGTAAGTAAGAGCCGTGTTCTGGGCCGCATTAGCATTCAGATCACTAGCTGCTGTGCTTTTCTATTGGTATCCTGACATACAGAGGTCTGTGCTGTGGGATTACAGGTCTCCTCTACTAATAACTAATGGCTAAATTAGCTTTCATGAATAAATAAATTCTAGATTACTATCTGTCTGTGTAAGTCATACTAATGAAGCACTTTTGGCCCAAGGCTCCGTGGGAGATTGGCTTCGTTTGTTCACATTCTTTAAAATGAAGTGGAAGTATTTCACTGAGCTGCTGTGTGTATGTGTGAGGTAGAGTGTGTTCGGCTTCTTATCTTCAATTCACACGGACAAAGCCACTTAGCTGCGTTTGCTTTAACCCTCTGACACATCTATAATTAAACCACAAAGGAATATAATATTTCCTAACGTTTCATTTTACTAGAATAACAAGAATGTGATACTTGCCAATATCACTTTGAACCACTGATGTCACACGGACTATATTAACAATGTCCTTACTACCTTTCTGGGTCTTGACTGTGTCAGTTACATTGTTGTCTATGCAGGGTCAAAAAGCTCTCGGATTTCATCAAAAATATCTTAATTTGTGTTCTGAAGATGAACAAAGGTCTCATGGATTTGGAACGATATGAGCGTGAATAATTAATGACAGAATTTTTATTTTTGGGTGAACTATCCCTTTAATTTTTCAAATCTGATTACGTAATCCAGATTGCATGTAATCAGTTACTGGCCAGCACTGTCTGTGGTGGTTTGGATGTAATATCACAACATGAATGTTTACCAATGGCTGTAGTGGACAAGCATCAGATATTAACCCTGTAGCTTTTTTTAATATGATTTTTGTCTCGGCTTTTTAATATTTCCTCTGTATTTTCACTCCCAGTGGAGCTAAACACCTGCTCTGAAAGTCTCATCTCAATGCATCAGCAGATCAGTGTGTGAAATGGATGCCCAGAGCCTAAAATGAACACTTGCCAAATGCTAAATGAAAGTTAAAATGAGTTTTGGCTCGTAAAACAACAGTTGGCTGAGGACTTTATTAGAAAATGCAGCATTATGTTTCAGCCGAATTATAGAAATGATTGTTTGACCTTCGCTAATGTGAGCAATTAGAATTAAACCACCTACTAAAGAAAATATCTGTTGTGAATCCACAATTTTTTTCTTACTTGGCAGAACATATGTGGAATTGCTCATATGGAGCCAACAAAATTAAAACAAAAAGACTGCAAACACAATGTGTTCAATGTTTTTGTAATAGGTGCAGTTTTACTAAGATACTAAGGTATTGTGCTGCAAGGACCATATAACCTGAGCCATTTTTCTCTAATATTTATGGACACTAATAAAACATTTATGAAACCACATTTTTCCCAAAGTGGTTATACAGGTTTTATGCAGTTGTTTTGATTGGAGAAACAACATACTTTTCTATTTTCACATTGATTTTTTCAAGTGTTAGCTTGTATGCAAAATTAACTACATTTTGGTTTTGACCATTGAAAATATGTGCAAAGTAACAATTTACTCACTGAGTCACATTGAAATCCTCATATCTCTGAAATGTATGGTAGCCCCTTTTTCTGCCACTGAATAAAAAATAAGAAAAAGGTTATTATGACTTTTAATCTCATAATTCTGACTATTTGTGATATAAACTCCGAACTGCGAGATAAAAACTTGCAAATGTGACTTTTTTTCTCGCATATGCGAGTTTGTATTTCACAATTCTGACTTTTTTTGTCACAATTCTTGTTTTTTTTTTCTCGAACTGAGATATAATCTCACAACTGCAAGTTATAAAGTCAGAATTGTGAGATATATTTTTCTCAGAAATTTGTGATATAAACTCAAAATTGTGAGTTCTAAAGTCCAATTTTGAGGGAAAAAAAAGACTGACGTTCTCAAAATTGCAAGTTTATATTTCACAATTCTGACTTATTAACTCACAATTGTGGGTTATAATGTCAGAATTGAAAGATATAAACTCACAATTCTGAGAAAAAGTCGGAATTGTGCATTTATATCTCGCAATTCTGAAGTATTTCTCTGAATTGCAACTTTGTTTCTCAGAATTGTGAGTTTGTTTCTCAATAACTTGCAGTTCTGAGAAATAAACTCATGATTCTGAATGAGTTTTTTCTTGCAATTGCAAAATTCTCAAAATTGCAAGATATAAAATCATAACTGCGAGAAAAAAAGTCAGAATCGTGATTTTATTTTTCAGAATTCCAACTTTATTTCTTAGAATTGTTTGTCTTGTAATTCTGACTTTATAACTCGCAATTCTGACTTCATTTCTCAGGATTGCAAATTTATATCTCACAATTCTGACTTTATAACTAGCAATTGCAATATTAAAAATTTATTAAATAATTAAAATGATAAAATATTAAATATTAAAAATATTCTCAACTCTGAGACAAAAAGAATTGCAAGATGTGATCTCACTATTGCGATAAAAATATAATTGTGAAATGAAAAAGTGACAATTACCTTTGTTTACTTTTTAGTCAGTGATGGAAACGGGCTTCCATAGGAATAGAACAACAAGGACCTTAAAAATGAAGGTGCCAAAAGAATTGTTTAAGTTGTCCGATTATGCTCTTTTACGAAGTCTTGATTTAGTTTTTGGGGTGTACTGGCACTTTTCTTTGGATCTTTTACAATGTTGCAGCACCTCACTTCCCAGTCTGTCTTGAACGCTTTGTTTAGTTCCGTTTTCAGTGAAACCCTCCTTATGAAATACCAAATATGTTCTGATTGGTTAGCTGGCCCAGTGTGGTGTGATTGGCAAATCATTTAGAGTGTGCTCCATGAATGATAGCCCCTAACCACGAGCCAAGAAGAGGATCATGCAGAACCATTGCAAGCACAAGCAAAGGGGTGACCATGATTTCACCAAGTACAACATTTTCCTGATCCTGGAACAACATTCCAATCAACCAATCAAAACTGAGGGATAACTTTTCAGAAAATGTCAGTTTTAAGCTTACAATCAGGGTCAGGGCTTCTACACCCTTGTTAATCAGCTATCATTTCCCACTGATTTTAGTAATAAATTATGGGTAGGGTTTAGGTTTAGGGGTAGGGATTGGGATAAGTCTATATTTTTGGACTGTAATGTTGATCCAGCATAAACAAAATCACCCAGCTCAACCAGGTCTCACCTCTCTCATTTTTTTGAACTGTCATAATTGGCATAATATGTGGGATGAAAGGCTAAAGTCAACATTAGAGTTTACTAATAAACATACTAATCTCTGTGTAAAAAATATAGCTGCAAGCAGCAATTAGGGGCCAAGCACGACAGAGGTGAAATGAAGAGCAATGGGGCTGTCTTTATTTACTCAGTAAAGACCAGGGTTCTCCAACCCTGCTCCTGGAGCGCTGCCTTCCTGCAGACATGAGTTCCAACCCTGCTTCAACACACCTGTCTGTAATTAGGTAGCCCTAAACACCTTGATTAGCTGGTTCAGGTGTGTTGGATTAGGGTTAAAGCTGAACTCTGCAGTATGGTTGCTCTCCAGGAGCAGGGTTGGAGACTCCTGTTACAGACATTTGTTGATAAAGGATTTTACTACAAAAATTAAAAACAGCCAACATAGGAAAATGAGATATTGTTTAATTCGGCATGCCATTTCGAATCTAATCTTATGATTTTTGGTAAAATTGGTCAGAGGTTATAAGCAGAAATGTCAATATTTTATATCTTTTGACCAGTAGGTCACTGAAACTGTACTGTACTGAAACTATGCATGTGCCCTCATGTCATGCTTGTTATAACACATATAAAGTTTGGTCAAAATACATTAAAGCGTTGTGGAGATATCGCCTCATGTCCTGTGTTCCACAAACTTCGTCAGATTTGTTAGCACGCTTTACAAAAATGGTCTGGAAAATTGGACAAACTGTCAAGGATGAGTTTGAAAAAGTAGATCTTTTGGAAGACTCCAAATTGCGAAAAATCTTGATTTTTTTCATAGAAATTAAAACTTTCCTGAGCCAAGGAATCAGAAGAAAGACAATTTTGCTTTTAGGCCTTATTGTTCAAAAGTTATTAGCAAAAACATTAGTGCAAATTTGGCCTGTTTGAGATAGAGACTCCAAATTTGCTGTGGTTAATGATGAGACTGTCCTCTCAAAAACAATATGTTAAAGGGGTCATCGGATGCCCATTTTCCACAAGTTGATATGATTCTTTAGGGTCTTAATGAAAAGTCTATAATATACTTTGGTTAAAAATTCTCAATGGTAGTGTAAAACAACACCCTTTTTACCTTGCCAAAATCAGCTCTGCAAAAATCAGCTCATTCTGGTCGAGGCTGCTTTAAATTCAAATGAGCTCTGCTCGCCCTGCCCCTCTCTTCTCTCTGTGGAGTGATGAGCCTGTTTACTTTACCCGCATTTAGCCGTGCTTAGCCGCTAAACTCGCTAACTAACACATTATTAGGAAAGACGTTCACAAAGATTCATAAAAAACCCTTATACATACTTCTGCTGTAAGTGAAGCTGGATCATGAATGATTCACGCGAACATAGACGGATATATGTAGATTGGGAGGCGCATTCCCTTCACAAACAAATGTAATCTATTGCATCTTCAGCAGCTCAGATGTCGGGAGTAAATGACGACCACTATGTTCATTATTACATCCAGCAACACAACACCTCAATCGCTCAATCTGAGATATTCTTGTCTAAATTACATCCCTGCTCTGGCATCAAAACAATGGAGGTTGGACTGTTACAGCTGATCTGAGGTAAGAGCTCATGTCAATCAACTATCGTGGGAGCGGCCTCTGTCGGTGTGAAGCTACAAAGACAGGCATCTGAGAATGGCTCGATTTGAAAAAGGGGATATTATTTTTACAGATTAATTAAAAACCACTGCATGGATTATCATTATAGGGTAGATTTTACATACACTGCCAACACACATTAATGTTCAAACAACATGTAAAAGTGAACTTAGCATCCGATGACCCCTTTAAAACGTTTGCAAAATACAGCATTTTATAGCATAAATGGCTGACATAGGAAAATTTGGTATAGTTTGATTCGGTATGATACTCTGAATCTAATGAGATCACTCTTCTGATTTTTGGCCAAATTGCTCAGAAAATGTAAACAAAAAAGTCTTTTGACTAGTAGGTGGTGCTGTGCCGAAACTATTCATGCGCCCTCAGGTCATGCTTGGCATAACGTACCAAGTTTGATCTGAATCTGCTACAAGGTTGTGAAGAGCACAAATTTTGTCAAATTCATTCATTCATTCATTAATGCGCAAAAAACAGTTTGATATATCAAAAAGCTTTTGATAACTTTTGCCAGCATTGTCTGAAGATGATCTGAGCCAATTTTTTTTTATGAAAATTGGACAAACAGTCTAGGATGAGTTCGAAAAAGTAGATTTTTTTTGCAAAATTCAAAATTTGCAAAAAATCTTGACCTGTAAAAATATAAAATTTAGAGCATCTATCACGTCGCTGTTGTGTCGTTCAGTCATCATGGATCATTATTCATTGGCGAGTAGAGAAAATCCAAAAAAAGGTACTGTAAAGTTGTTTAACGATGAACTGTAATTTTTCAACAGTTTTTAAACAAGTTGTGTGGACACACCCCTTGTCTGCCATTGGTCAGTCAAGCATATAGTCCCACCCCTCTTTACATCATTGGTTGATTGGGTGTTGCTGTGACAGGCTGCTCAAACAAAGTAACGTTTTAATCAAGCCTGGGAATCAGTCTACGAATGCATCGTCTGTAGATCAAGTTTGGAGAGTATTTCGATATCTTTTTAAAAACCTGATGGTGTGGAAAACAACCTGTGTTTCTGTCCTAGATGTTTCTGTCCAGAGAGAGCGTCTGAAAAGCATACACAGGAGGTGTGTTTATTACACGGCTGTTTTATGGGCTGTTGAACAAACAGGTTGTGGGCAGATTAAATGTCTTTGAATTCTCTGTCTCTCTCTCTGTCTTCCAGCTGTATGAGTTTAAATGGCCCTGAAACGGCAGACATTACAGATGATTCATTCATTACATAAAGACGTACGGCTCTTCACTGAGACCTCCACAGAGAGAGGGAGGAAAATCAGGTCAGGTTACCAAGAAAAAATGAAAGGCAGTGAATGAAAACAGTGGGTGATGAGACAGAGACAGAGCTACACATCCGCTTTCTTTGTCATGCTTTTCTGCATTTTCATTTCTCTGCCTCGCAACAATACAAATGTCACCTCATACCACATTAATATCAGCGCTTATGGAGCTTTAAACCTATAAATCAGCTTCACAACATAAAAGTACCGTGGTAATATGTCATTTTGATATGTACACTGAAAAACGTAGGTGTAGAATATACTTTATTAGCAAGTTCTATATGAAAACCACTTCAAAGTTATTTCAAAGAAATGACAAAAAACAGTGGACTGAAATGTATTTCAAACTACTGTATATACTATACTTTGCACTGTTATTTGTCTGACTGTTTATCAATCATATTATATTATAAATAATAATAATGATGAAGAAGAAGAAAATAAGTACAGTTATTTTATTTAAATGTACACGTAATATGTGTTATTACTATTATTATTATCAATAATAATGATGTCGAATATAAGAAAATAAGAATAATTCTGGTAACTGTAAGTGTATTATTATTATTATTATTATTATTATTAATGATAATAGTAATAATACATTTAAAATGTAATAATAATACAATATTAATAATAAATACAAACAACAAATTATATTTAAATAATTATTCTTATAAAACTACAAAATATTCTTATTTATATTTTGTATTATTATTATTATTAATAGCAATAATGATAATGGCAAATAAAAAAAGAATAATTCTGTTAATTTTAAGTATAAAATTGTAATAATTTTAATAATAATAATAATAATCATCATCATCATCATAATTATTATTATTATCAGTAGTAATAATGATGATGATGATGTGAATAAAAATGTAAAAGTGTAACATTTATTTTAATAATAATTATGATGATGATGATTATTATTATTAGCAATAATTATTATCAATAGTAATAATGATGATGTGAATAAAAGTGTAAGAAAATAAGAATAATTCTGTTAATTTTAAGTGTAAATGTATTTTATAAATAATAATAACAATAATAATACATTTAAAAATTATTATTATTAATAATAATAATATATAAAAACAATTTTTAATAATACAATTATTGAATAATTGATTATTAAAATGTAATTTGTTGTTTTTATTTATTTATTGTTATTATTATTATATTACCTTTTAAATGTATTATTTTTTTATATTGTGAATTCAATATAATTTTATTATTATTAATAATTAATAATAATAATAATAATAATAGTAATAATGATGATGATGGTGAATAAAATGTAAGAAAATAAGAAAAAATAGGTTAATTTTAAGTGTAGTATTTATTTTATTCTTAATAATAAACAATAATAATAAAAATAACAATAAATTACATTTAAATAGTAAAATTGTTATTCTTTTTTTATATTATTATAACTATTATATTAATACTACTACATGTAAGCCTGCTGTAAAAGACAAAAGTACTATGGCACTACACAGTTTTTAATTTGACATGTATACACTGAAAAACTGTAGAATAGTGTAGGATTTACTTTGAAACAATTTTCTTGTAATTGCTAGTCAATTTTTGTAAATAATTACAAAGAAACAGCAAGTAATGTATTGACTTAAACAACATTTAGATTTTTTTTAATACAGTATACCATACAGAATGATTACCATGTTAATTTACTCTGGTATTTACCTGCAAAAAACACCATGGTACCAACTTTGTACATGGCCAAAATCTCCATGCTACATATTTATGGTAATACCCTGGTACTTTTTTTGATTGCAAATGCAGATTTCTGAATCTGCTTTATTCCCACTAGAGGAAATGTCCATAGCAGACAAGCAGTGAAGCAGGAGAAGCTGCAGCCATGAGATGTGAGATGTAAGATGTGAGATGTTGGCATCAGACTGATGTGGCCGACTGCCAGAACTGTGTGACTTCAGCTGTGGAAAATGAATATCACGGGCTAATTGTTATTTGTAATATGTCAGTATGAGCAGAGTGAGATGCCAAGCACATCAGTCTAGTTATATTGCTCTTAGAGAGGTCTTTATTAGTAGAGTTGTGAAAAAAATTCAGATGTTCTGCTTTTTATTAAATTTTAATGTCAGCCATTTGGCACTTTTATTAGAAGTGGGAGCAGAGCGAGGGAAAGAAGTGATTTATGTCTTGAATCAGATTAAAACTCAGATCACCTAAGTTTAATGACTGAAATAGGAAAGAGTATGCCATTTGTCCCTTTTTTACAGGGAAAGTTTTCTTGAACTCGATTTTGTGGGGCGTAAATAAATAAATAAATGCTGTTAATAGTAGTAATTAATAGTGTTTTAATAGTAGTGTTATAATAATAACAAAAATCAAGAAAATAAAATCAAGTAATAATTATTATAAATAATAATTATTTATTATTATAAGTCATTATTGTTAAAAAAAATTGTTTTAATTTAATAATTGATGTTAAGAAAAATAACAATAAAATCAATACATTTAAATAAAGTATTGTTATTATTTATAACTATAAAATAATATTTAATTACTTATATAAGTATTCAATTTTTAATGTAGCATAATTGCTGCTGCAACTGTTAAAACAATAAATATATTATTATTAAATTGTTAATAGTATTATTATTATTACATATAATTCAATTAAAAAAAGTGAATAGCAGTAATTAATAGTGTTTTAATAGTAGTGTTATAATAATAACAAAAATCAATTAATTAAAATCAAGTAGTAATTGTTCGATATAATCATTATTTATTATTATAAGTCATTGTTGTTAAAAAATGTTGTTTTAATGTAATAATTGATGTTAAGAAAAATAACAATAAAATCAATACATTTAAATATAGTATTGTTATTATTTCTAATTATAAAAATAATATTTAATTATTTATATAAGTATTCAATTTTTGATGCAGCCTAATTTCTGCTGCTACTGTTAAAATTAAAACAATAAAAATATTATTATTAAATTGTTAACAGTATTAGTATTATTACATTTGAAATATAATTCATTTAAAGAAATAATAAAATGAATAGTAGGAATTGATAGTGTTTTAATAGTAGTGTTACAATAACAACAAAAATCAATAAAATAAAATCAAGTAGTAATTATTATATATAATTATTATTTATTATTATAAGTCGTTGTTAAAAAATTGTTTTAATTTAATAATTGATGTTCAGAAAAAAATAAAATCAATACATTTAAATATAGTATTGTTATTATTTATAATTATAAAATAATATTTAATTATTTATATAAGTATTCAGTTTTTAATGTAGCATAATTGCTGCTGCTACTGTTAAAATTAAAACAATAAAAATATAAATATTAAATTGTTAATAGTATTTTTATTATTATTACATTTTAAATATAATGTAATTTAAAAATAAAAAAATTTAATTCATTTTTTAATTAAATTGCATTGGTTTTATTATTATAACTCATGATTAAATTACCCCTAAAGGCTTGCGATAAGATTGCTTTTGAATCTGTGATTATTTACAGTCTGTGAGTATTTATAGTAGTGTAATTATTTCTGCACAAGCATTTATTGGACAAAAACCTAAAAATGCCTCGATCAACCCTGACCCTGTACACGTGGTGACTGTGATGTTGCTAGAAGTTTATGCATGCTGAAAGAGCATGACCACTATAGGTGTACCTTAATTTTTAATAATTCAGCAGTCCTTCGTCAATTATTCCTTACAGTACATATCCTTCATCCACATATATGCACTCTACCACTCAACCACAGCTGTGACAGACCACATCTTGTCAATTATTCAGTTAAAACAATACCCTTGCTAAAAAACTACAGTAATGTTTTGCAGAAATTATACTTACAGTGGTACATTTTTGCAAAGATTTTATGGCATAATTCATGAAGCGTGAAAGTTTCACAATGTCCTTGGCACAATGTAAAAAACTTTTGAATAAATCTGTAACTAAAATATTTATTTTTACCACAAATAGATGATGTAGAATATTGGGCAGATATTGCTGGGAACATCACTGAGTGTTAATAATCAGTTTGCATGACTAATAGCTTAGATCATCTAAACTGAGATCTGAACAAACAGCATCTGTAATGTTCATTTAATCATATTTCCACCTCTTAACAGACTAATAGTTGAGCTGACATGTACATATTGTGTGTTTGTGTATGATTACTTGTTGAACTGACATTTGATTCATGCTGTTATATGAAGTAATTACTGAGGCCTGTTGCATAATACACTCCTGTCAGATAAACTTTATGAACTGTTGCTCATAAATGAATTGCATTGTTGTTGTTGTTTTAAAGGGGTCATCGGATGCCCATTTTCCAGTTGATATGATCCTTTAGGGTCTTAATGAAAAGTCTATAATATACTTTGGTTAAAAATTCTCAATGGTTGTGTAAAACAACACCCTTTTTACCTTGTCAAAATGAGCTCTGCAAACATCATCCCATTCTGAGGGATTGTTCCTTTAAATGCAAATGAGCTCTGCTTGCCCCGCCCCTCTCTTCTCTCTGTGGAGTGACGAGCTGCTCTAAGAGATTGTTTACTTTAGTCGCATTTAGCGTTTAGCCGCGAAACTTGCTAACTAGCACGTTATTAGGAAAGGTGATTGCAGAGATTCATAAAAAAAATCCTTATACTTGGATCACGAATGATTTGCACGAACATAGACGCATTTATGTAGATCAAGAGGCGCATTCCCTTCACAAACAAACATAATCCACTGCATCTTCAGGGTAAAAGAGACATATTTATTTTTTTATTTTGACACATTTTATCGTTTTTTTTTTTTCTGCTGTGAGTTCATTTCCAGTTTTCTAATGGCATGTTTTGTACATTTGTTTTATCAGATTCTGTCAGAATAACACATGTAAAGTGGTTTGTTCTGCGTTTTGTTGTTCTGGTCAGTGTGTAGATACACGTGTTTCGTGTTTTTATAAGAATCAGATCGAGACATTTAACTTTTGAATGAGTTTTTGGCAGTATTTGTTGGCTGTCATGATTTTACTATTTACAGTCTGTAAGTATTTACAGTAGTGTAATTATTTCTGCACAAGCATTTATTGGACAAAAACCTAAAAATGCCTCGATCAACCCTGACCCTGTACATGTAGTGACTGTGATGTTGCTAGAATTTTTGAAAGTTTATGCATGCTGAAAGAGCATGACCACTATAGGTGTACCTTAATATTTAATAATTCAGCAGTCCTTCGTCAATTATTCCTTACAGTACATATCCTTCATCCACATATATGCACTCTACCACTCAACCACAGCTCTGACAGATCACGTCATGATTTGTTGGCTGTCACGATTCCTCGATTCAATTTGAGTACCCAGTTAAAAAAAAAAATCATCAACTGCAATTTGCCCTTGTCGAGTAATGGTCAAAATACTGTAAGTGGCACAGTCCACGGCGAGAATCCATGAAATGCATTATTTGACCGTCTTTCAACGCTGCATGATATATTAAACCCATTTAAAATCATAATAAAGCATAATGCTATTGTGAATTCACAAATGCTACGATTCAGTTAAATATATGCAATGCATGTTTAATATACGCGCTTTAATTATTTACGTGTGTAGGTAACGTACATGCGTCTCAGAGTGATTGAGCATCTCAGACTCCATCTCTGCATGTTGTTGTGAGTTTGGGTTTATTATAACGTTCATTTCAATGCATTCGTAAGGTAAATCATTTATAAACCTACGCAAGCACAGGAGAATACATCAATATCTTTCTCAGTATGCTAACTGTTCATTGCGATTTTAAAATAAAAGCTCAAACTCTCACTCTGTGTTTACATATTCAAGAAATTGTAGTAAAGAAATGGCCAAAAAATGGCCAAATGAAGATTTAGCGTACATTTGAATTAAATGTTGTTTGGTCAATATTACTCAAGGATTAGATCATGCAGGAAAGTGTAAAAACAATCGTCAGGCCGTTGGCACCCTCTGCAGTCATTTGTTATAATGTGTAATGTACATTAGATCTGTTGTTTGTAATACATTATGCATTTTAACAGTTTTGTTTAATAAAATCATATGATTACTTGCTTTTGATACTTTATTTGAACTGTTATTGACCCACTGTTAATATATATTTAAGTAATTTTAAAGGCTATTGTTAGCTTAGGTCTATTCATATTACCTCAAAAAAAAAAAAAAAAAGTCTAATGATCAGATTACTTGATTAATCGTCAGAATAATCAACCGATTACTCGATTACCAAAATAATCATTAGTGAAAGCCCTAATCCTGTCTAATACAGTAAAATATAGCATGACAGTATTTGACGTGATTGAAATGTGATTCATTTCAGTGAGTCAGTTGAAGCTATTTTTAATGAATCAATTCAGAATTGTTTTGAATTATCCATATACACTACCAGTCAAAGATCTTGAACAGTACGGTTTTTAATGTCTTTATGTCTCTTCTGCTCACCAAGCCTGCATAATTTGATGCAAAGTGTGGCAAAACAGTAATAATTCTGAAATATTTTTTACTATTTAAAATAATGGTTTTCTACTTGAATACATTTTAAAATGTAATTTTTTCCTGTGATTTCAAAGCTGAATTTTTAGCATCATTACTTCAGTCACATGATCCTTTAGAAATCATTCTGATAGTTTAATTTGCTGCTCAAAAACATTTATCATTATTATTATATTGAAAACAGCTGAGTAGAATTTTTGTAGGTTTCTTTGATGAATAGAAAGTTCAGAAGAACAGCATTTATCTGAAATAGAAATCTTTTGTAACATTATAAATGTCTTTATCATCACTTTTGATCCATTTAAAGCATCCTTGCTAAATAAAAGAATTAATTTCCATCATTTGTTCCACCCCTAAAAAAAATTATACTGACTGATTGGATCTTTCTATTCATCAAAGAATCCTGAAAAAAAATGTAATTAACTGTTTTAAATATTGATGATAATAATAATAATAATACAAATTTTCTTGAACAGCAAATGAGCATATTAGAATAATTTCTGAAGGATCATGTGACACTGAAGACTGCAGTAATGGTGCTGAAAATGTAGCTTTGCTCACGGGAATAAATTACATTTTAAAATATATTCAAATAGAAAACAGTTATCTTAAATAGTAAAAATATTTCACAATATTACTGTTTTTGCTGTACTTTGGATCAAATAAATGCAGCCTTGGTGAGCAGAAGAGACTTCTTTAAAAAAAACATTAAAAAGCTTAGAAACTTTTGACTGGTAGTGTATATTTATCTACATAACCATATACATTTTAAATCTACTATTGTTTTTAATATTTAATAACTGAAATAAAATAATAGTTGCTACTCTTGATTGGGAAAAAATAATCACCTTTTTAAAGGGACAGTCCAACAAAGAAAATTATGTCATTTATTTTTGTTCCAAACCTGTGACCTCATCTGAATGATCTTTTTCATCCAAATAATGACAATCAATGGCGTCCAGTGTTTTTTGAACAGTCTTTTTAAAAATACAGTATATTTTGTGTTTCACAAGGGTTGAGGGTGAGTAAATGATGACAGATTTTTAATTTTTGAGTGAACTGTCGCTTTAAGGCATGTCAGAGCAAATACCTCACCTGACAAATGCAGACACACATGAACGAGCAACA
Source organism: Labeo calbasu (assembly GCA_019740295.1). Lineage (NCBI taxonomy): Eukaryota > Metazoa > Chordata > Actinopteri > Cypriniformes > Cyprinidae > Labeo > Labeo calbasu. The sequence continues at coordinate 32,503 of JAHKKF010538592.1, forward strand.
TTTATATTCATGTTCTCTGACACGCATTGTTTCCTTCAATCTGTTTGACTGACATCAACAACCTTCGATCAAAACACTCCCGCCTTTTCTCATCCCTCCTGTCAGCGACCTTGTAATATCACTCTCTATAGCCAATTCCCCTTCCACCAGGACGGCGGGACGTTATTGGGGCCATTCCTCTCTCTCTCTCTCTCTTTCTCTCTTTCTCTCTTTCCTCATCTTCCATTTCCATCTCAGTTTCAGTCTTTATTAAACCGCTGTTGGGTGTAAAACATCAAACACTCAAACGTCTGGAGAAAAACATCTTTCTTTCTGTTTCTGTCGAGTGTAAGAGGAGGAGAGAAACCACAGACAGACGGGGGAGATGGAGTGTCTCACAGCCATCATCATATGTCCTGATTAATGCAATGCATGATTTTTTAATCCAAATCATTATTTCTTTCTGCTGTGGAAGTGCTTCATTCAGATTTATTCATTTGAAGCTTTGAATCCTTTTGAAAACGAACAACCTTTTTATGTAGCTGCTTCATCTCCCACTTGATTACATAAAATCTTGTGAATGTCCATCCCTTGAAAAATCATCTTGCTTATTAACACTCCACATTAACTAGAGCTTGACTTATTTCATTATTAAATAAGCATATTATACGCCTCTATGGGAATACTTGGTTCTCATTGGTCGATTCTGTGGTTTCATGTTTCTTGTATCACTCCAGATTTTTTTTTTTCCTCATAAAATAATTTAGACTTAATATTTCACGTTTGTTTATTTAGTTAATTTTTTAAAAGAACTGTAATAGATTTATGCATTTTTTATATTAATTTATTAAAATTATTTTAATGTTAATTTTAACTTTCATTTGAATTAATTTTATGTATTTATTTTATTTAAATTATTTATTTGTTTAATTTATTTTTTGATGAATTTAAATTTAAAGGAGAAGTCCACTTCCAGAACAAAGATTCACATATAATGTACTCACCCCCTTGTCATCCAAGATCTTCATATCTTTCTTTCTTCAGTCGTAAAGAAATTATGTTTTTGAGGAAAACTTTTCAGGATTTTTCTCCATATAATGGACTGATATGGTGCCCAGAGTTTGAACTTCCAAAATGCAGTTTAAATGCGGCTTCAAACGATCCCAAATGCGG
>JAHKKF010538594.1:0-32935 GCA_019740295.1 Labeo calbasu
TGGCACCTGCCCACACTGCCAAAAGCGGCAAATGTTGGTTAAATGACCATGGTGTTGGTGTGCTTGACTGACCAGCAAACTCACCAGACCTGAACCCCATAGAGAATCTATGGGGTATTGTCAAGAGAAAAATGAGAAACAAGAGACCAAAAAATGCAGATGAGCTAAAGGCCACTGTCAAAGAAACCTGGGCTTCCATACCACCTCAGCAGTGCCACAGACTGATCACCTCCATGCCACCCAAATTGAGGCAGTAATTAAAGCAGAAGGAGCCCCTACCAAGTATTGAGTACATATACAGTAAATGCACCTGTGTGTGTATATATATATATATATATATATATATATATATATAATGATGTGTATTAATTAATGTAATTAATCGCAAAATAAATTTGACTGTAAAAATACCCACAACAGATTATTGAAAGCTATTTTTGTGTTATATGAGAAAGTATCAAGTAGACATTGTAGCTTTAGAAATAATTATTTTATTTGATTCAATATAAAATTTATTGCGCATAAACATTTAGGCTGCAACGTAAACTATGAAACATAAAGAAGATCATTTGAGAAACATCTCAGTATTTTTTGTTCATATAATGAAAGTCATTGGTAATCAAAACAGCTTTGTTACCAACAGTTTTCAAAATACTTTCTTTTATGTTCCACAAAAGAAAAGTTTGAAAGGACATGAGGGTGATTGATGACAGTAATGATGACAGAATTTATTTATTATTATTATTTAATGAAATTATACTCTAAATAAGAAACTAAATCTGCCAGCAGGTGGCAGTAAATGTCTTTATGAGTCATTCACTCATTCGATTTGATTCATTCAAACGGCTGATTCATTCAGAAATGAAGTAAATGGCTCTCTTTATGAATGGGCCTTTGAATCATTGATTCACATTATTCATTCAAAATGCAGATTCATTCAGAAACTAAACACCGCTGTTTTGGTTGGAGATGCTCAACAATTCTGCTGTGACCTCAAAGGAAATATTTGTGCTCTGCACAATTGAGCAAAAACACATAATATAATGTTTAAAATACAACACAATATCAACTTCTTATTTACTGAACTGTTGTATAAAATCACATTTAAGCTTGTGACAGATAGGGACAAAATCAGTACTTGTGTCATATTGCTCTTGCTGCCCGTGTGGTATTGTGTGATATGTGATATATATATATATATATATAAATATGAGACAAAACGCATACAGGGGCATTTTTTTTTTGCACCAGTATCTTGAATTTTAGGGCATAACTGCATTTATGGAGTTGTTGCCCTGCATCATATTTGTCAACAGTCAACTGCATGAAATAAAAGATGACGTATATATTTAACATGTATAACAAATATATTTGTATATCATCTGCCTCTAGCAAGATACACATGAGTAGTTTCACATCATTACACCATAAGCCCCATTAACTGGCATTCACTCATTTAACAGCTGATACACCAGAAGTATACACCAGACATTAGCATCATATCACATCAAATTTAACCCTCTGGGCCTCTTCAGTCATTTTTGACCAAAAAAATTTATATTTTCACATTTTAAAAATCGTAGCTTCATCGAAATGAGATGACACTTGGTGTTTTTTATTGCATTAGCTATGTGAACACAGAAAAAACAAATCATGGACATGATTTGGATATAAGGGTCAGAAAAAAAAAAAAGTCACACTTGGCTCCTTCATGGTCAAAAACGGCCGACATAAGAAATTAATAGTAAATACAAAAAAATACAAAAACTCAGAGAATCTTTTGGTGGTACCAACTACAAATCAGCCACTGTGCAGAAAAAAAATGCACAACAATCAAGGGGTGACACTCTAGATCGGGCGAACATCGGTCATGGAGAGCCGCAGCCCTGCATAGTTTTGTTTCAACCCTAATAAAACACACCTGAACAAGCTAATCAAGGTCTGAAGGGTTACTAGGAAGCTACAGGCCGGAGAGCTGAACTCTGCAGGGCTGAGGCTCTCCAGGACTGGAGATTGCCACCCCTGCTCTAGAATATCAAGAGTGCAAAATAGAGACCCACTCAGAAACACATGTGTTCCCTTTCTGACAAAATGTTAATGTTTGATTATAATCATAATGCAACCTAATATTTATCTAACCAAAAATATCTAAACCTTGACAAAAAGTAGTCTTTTAGAATGTCTAAATCTAAAGGCAAAACCTAATAAAATATCAAAAAAAAAAAAAAAAAAAAAAAACTTTGGTAATCCAAAAGCCTCTGTATATATGTTTAATATGTATATAGGGAGCTATACAGGAGCTTACAGGACATCACACGTTTTTATTTTTTAATGACACCAACTGGCACAATTCTCACTTCACTTTCAATGTGAAATGTTGCATTTATTGAAAAATAATAAAAAAAATAACTATGTAAATATATATGAATTCTAATGGGGAAAAATAGCTCATTAAAATTGTATAAATATTGCATATTGTCATAAGATTCTCTCAAAATTCTAAATAATAATCAAAAAATATTATTTAACAAAAGATTAACAAAGATTATAAATATAATTATAATCACTAAAAACTGTCTGCATGGGATACAGTATACAGTTGACTGTTCAGTTTCTCCAAGCGCTTGAGCTACTCCCAACAGCAGGACAAATGGAAGATGTTTGGTTTGTGTCTCTGTACTGACTTCAGAAAGACCCAAGTGGAACAAGTTTAATTTTGGGTGGCATTGGAGGATTATGTTTGTTTAGAGCATTTACTTACAGATTGTTTTTGAGACAGTGTAATGGGGAGGTTTCAAAGAAACTTTTGTTGAAAGAGGCCTCTTTCAGCAAATTGGAACTGGATCTGACATTGCAAACCGTAAAGAAACAATTTCATAGTCCTTTTTCTATAAATAAGAGTCTTGTATAATGTCAAAACACTTACTCATCTGCAATATGAAGATACGTTAACAATCATAAAAGTATCCGTCTACTGACAAATCTTTAAGGAGCTACCTTCTTAAATATGGATTGTTTTGGACAAAGGGTGAGATTTAGGGGTGGAAAATAGTATTTTTTGCAAATATATAATAAATAAATAAATAAAATGAAAAAAAAAAAAAATCATTCTCCATTAATTTTACTAGGACCACTGAATAATATCAAAGTAATCAGTTTGTTCTCAATATGTATTACTTAAATTTCTTAGATTTATAGTATGGGATAGGTGGTGTAGGTTTTTTTTTTTTTTTTTAGAGAGGGAATAAACGAGGCACGTTCAGAAAGAATTTCACAAGCTCCCCGTCTTCTCTCCACTGGGCTCAATTACCACATTTGGAACTCATTAAAACATCTGAACCCCCTCGACCACTGACGCCCCCTCTCTATGAAAAAAAAAAGTATAGTGGATGAGAAAATATGCTCTTTCCACAGATACCCCAACCCCCTGCCACCACCTCCTGTTTCACAGTGACATCATGTAGAAAGAATGATCGTCTGGAAGTCAGTAAAATGCAGCCGCCACATGTTGATCTGTGTAGAACTGAGTGTGTGTCTCTCTGTGTGTGTTTCATCTGGAATACTGTTGCAAAATAAATCAGCTGCTTGCTTCCAAAGCACTTGTCTGTTTTTGAGACTGAAATGTGTTTATCTGTGAATCATAGCGGCAACAAATGTCTGGATTTGACACTGGGTTGTGCGTCATTAAGACTGTGATTTGAGAATGTCTTTAAAATCTCTGAATATGAATTCAATTTGGATTTAATTTGGTGCAGATGTGTTATTCAAATCTGAATTTAAACAAAAATTAAGATGAAATTAAATACAAAGAAGCTTACATATATTCCACAAGCTTAGTTTTTGAATAATATTCATTTCTTTTTTTTTTTATTTGAATACCTATACATGTTATCATACTCGTATTAAGTATTTCCAGAATCAAGAGATGGTAGTAATATTTAAAACATTACCTATCCACCACCTTCAACGTGAATGTAAGCCTATAGGTGAGACTGATAAAGGAAACATACAAAATGTGCAGGGCAGGACAGGTTTGAAAACCACTGCATTAAAATAATATGGTGAGACACACCAATTTGCAATATCAAGCAGCAAAATTAGCTGTTTTGTACAGCTAATAAAAAGCTGGACGCAGATGAGAGACAGAAAGCCAGACCCATAAAATTTACAAATGGCTGTGTCCACTTTTATTGAAAATATAGATAAAATATGGATATAAATTAGTTTTTATATATAAATGTTTTAGAAATATATATACATATTTTTTTGTTATTTCTTAGAATGTTATTTCTTAGTTCTTTATTTCTGTGTCACTCACATATTATATTTCACTCAATTTATGGATATGTGCATGTTCTTGAATAATGCCATTAAGTGAATGTTATGAATGTTATGAGCTTATTCTTAAATTCTAAATTTCCCCAACCCTGATTTAATATACAGATTTGTTCCCAGATGCTGAAAAGCTCATTTCTTACTGTTATGCTGTAATTCAATAACGATTTCAGATTTATAAAAATAAGCTAAGTATGATGAAGCACAATCGAACCAAAGTCTTTTGTGGGATATTCATCCCTTTCTGTCATCTTTTCCATCAGGTGTGGAAATCACAGCCGAGAGCTTCATGGACAGGTTAGATAACGGTTTCCTGTTGTGTCAGCTGGCTGAGACTCTGCAGGAGAAGTTCAGGCAAAATGCCTCAGATGTGAATTCACCAGGAAAGGTACTTATTTACTGTTATGTTTAATAATAAAGTAACAGCAATCATCTTAATTTGCTTTTTATTTTGCTAAAAAGTTGTCAAAGACTAGATTCATGATTCATGATTCTTTATTTATTTTTATTTTTTTCCGACTCACGAATATTATAGCCTGAAATATTTAATTTACCCACCATATTTGTACCACCATACAGTACTGTAAAAAGTAATGACTTTGGCCAGTTTATTTTGATTTACATGGTTATATGAGGGTTTTTTTTTCTGAATTGCAAGGGGTCCATATAAACACAGCTAGTGTCTCTGTACTATATAATGGTATTCAACAAAGAAGACATAAAATATTGAAGAATGTGTCCAAGTTTATCACACTTGAATGTTAACTGGAAAAAAAAAAAAAAAAATACAAATTAAAGCTGCAAGCAGCGCTGAAAGGGCCCTCACACCCTTGCTCACCGCCACCCTGTGGATTTAGGAAAACAGCGAACGGTGAGCAATATGCATTTAAAGTGGTAAATATAGGAGAAATGTGTCACAGTCATTTATATGTGCCAGACTTCCTGCTGCCAGCTGGTGGCGCTATGCCTATAACTGAATAATGGCATGTAGATGTCTTCAAGCCAGGACTTTGATCAAACATATGAAGTTTGGTGCAGATTGAACATGGGATGTCTTAGTGTAAAACATGACATATCCTGTTGCCAACAGGTGGCGCTATGATTATAACTAAATAGAGAGTGCACGTGATGTCATCATCAGCTGGAGTGGCTGCGGCTGAATGACTGAATGGCAGCATTGGTTTTCAGCATGAATGCTGCGACAAAACACACAAATCACATCTAAAATGTAAAACAACTTTGCGTTTGACTGTACAGTGAGATTTGAAATGAAATCTGAGGAGTATTTTTACAGACTGACGAAAGCTACAGAAAAAGAAACAAATGGATCACTGCAATTCACAGAGACAAATGGATTCCAGTTGGCAAAACACAGATTTGCAGTTATCATTTCATATCAATAAGTTGAGGACTCTTACCAAACGTGTGAAGTTTAATGCAGATTCGACACTGTATGTTTAAGTTAGTGTTGCCAGCAGGTGGTGCTATGATTATAACAGGACATTGGGCTTTAGATGTGGTCAGGCCAGGACTCTTATTGAACATGCACTTCCTGTTGCCAGCAGGTGGCACTGTGGCTATAACTAAACATGTTCATGGGCATATGTTCAGGACAGGACTCTTATCAAACACGTGAATTTTGGTGCAGATCGGACATTGTATGCCTGCATTATAACAACTTCCTTTTTCATGGCGAAACATCAAAGTTTGTCAGGCCGCCATGGACACGCCATCCAACGAAAACTCAAGATCTTCACAATTTAACATTGCAAAGGCCTTTAGAGCAGACTGACCAAATAATGTTCATTAGAGTTCATTAGAGCGTAAAACATGCTACTTCCTGTGGCCAGCAGGTGGCGCTATGGTGGGAGTATAGTCATGGGCATGTGTTCAGGACAGGACCTTTTGAAATGTGTGAATTTTGGTGCAGAGCGGACATTGTATGCCTGAATTATAAAAACTTTCCTTTTTAATGGCGGAACATTGAAGTTTGTCACGGACACGCCCTTCAACAAAAACTCAAGATCTTAAACATTTTACGTCACAAAGGGCTTTAGATTACACCCAAATTTGTTGTTAATCGGTTTAAATCTCTAGGAGGAGTTTGTTTAGATACGACTGAAAATGGCAAAAATTCAAAATAACAGACTTCATATTGCGTTTCGAACTTTGCACTGGCAGACTTTTTTGTAGGTATCGGTGTGTTACGTGTGTCTGCCGAATTTCATACATGTATGTGAAACATAGCTCGAGGGGTACTTCTGCACCATCAGTGCTTGGGCCCTAATGACACCGATTCTGGTTGGGTGCAAATCCTCACCCAAACTAAGAAACCTGTTATTGAATTTGAATTTGAGTGTAAAGTTCAGACAAAACATTAGTCTGCTAGAAACATGACCTTAACCATACTGTAATTATCTTTATCATTTAGATGCAAAGCCCGTTGCTTACAGCAGACAGATTTCTGACATTAGTTGTCTTTACTAATTTACTGATTGTCAAAGGCGCTGAATTTGTATGAAAAGCTCTGCTTTGAAGACTGTAACAGTGCTGCTGTGCATGGTATGAATTTAAATTTCTTCAGGTTAATCACAACTGTTAGTGAAAAATAAAAGAAAGACATTCTAGATAAATAGTCAACCTCATTTTAAGGCTAGTCATTTTAGGAAAAGTTGCTGAGTAGTTGGACATCCTGACCCAATGATATTTTGAAAACTACTCTTTCTTTATATATTAGACTAGTTTTCTTAAATTGTGAAGTTGTTGTTCTTGCTCCCATTTCAGAAGTAACTCACGTGATCTGATTTTATGAATGACAGTATAGATACGCTATATGCGTTATTGTGACTAAATTAGCTGATAAATTAACTCATTATCTCAGTTGCGGTTGACAGATATTTTCTAGTCATCTGTAGAGGGACTGCATGTGAACTGAACGGCACATTAGCATAACATTAGCACTCTTTCTATATTTTCTGCATTTAGCACGTATTTCCACAGCAGTAACATGAATTTATTCAGCACGGCTGCCAAAACCTGTGCGTGTTTTCAAACTAAGGTTACAAAATACTGCAGTGTATTGGTTTCAGGTGCTGGTATTGAATGCATTTTTAGTTACTCTCTCACACAAAGACTTTTGTCTGGAGTCAGGGCCGCTTGCCATCCCCTGCCAAACCTCGGCATTGTGGGACGATGAACTTTGGAAAATCACTGAGCTTTCTCATTTTAACAGAGCAGTCTAATGAAAGCTGTGACTTGTTAAGTGTTCAAAAACTCCTCCAGATGGGAAAACCATTAAGATCAGGAGATTTTTTCGATGGTAAATTAAGAAAATATTTCTGCTTGTCTTGGCCAAGAACCACCTCTTACAGATACTCAGAATGGGGCTTTCTGTTAGTTATGACTCGCTGCCGTTCTAATAGAGTCCCTGAAGGAATTACACAGTGGAATTCATGGCCTGTAGTTTTCGCGATTGGCATATCAAAGCAATCGTGATATGTAGACCTGTACGGTACTGTTTATTGCCTACAAACTGGTTAGAGAAGAGTGAGGTAAGATGAGTCAGAGTACTATACTGTGCGTTTAATGTGACAATGTATTTGGACCCAGTAATATAAACACACCTGTGTTTGAGACATGTACTTTAATAATAATTATTTTAATGGTAAATGTATGTTGTCAAGATACATTTAAAAAAAAAATGCTTTTTTAAAAGCATTAATTTTAAGGTTAATTACCGAGGACCCTGATGTTGAGGAGACCGACCTTTGCAGTGTGCTGCAGGACCAGGATCAAGATGTCTCTCGTGGAAGGAGGTAAGTAGTTTGGGGTTGAGGTTGTCATTTTTGGGAGCCAAGGATCTTTCCTTTGGGCTGTATCTGCATACATGGGTTGTTAGAATGGTGTTGTAGATGAGGTCTGCTAAACATCATCATTACTTTACTGATGCGAATGGCTCCCTACAGATGGTGATGAGCTGAGTCCCAGACCTTCTGGCTTTCCTGGAACCAGTAGTCCACAGATGGTACCATGGACCCTTCCCTGGACCATTGGAACAGCGGTGGTTGGTAATCAAGTACGCACCGAAATGGGGTCAGACTGGTGCTCTGTTGACCTAGGGAGTTCTGTGCATACTTGGCTCAGGCAGGTTACTGGCTCCAGGTGCTCTGGTGGCAGTGGCAGAAGGTTCAGAAGTAACAACCGATCTCTTGGACCTTCCGTTCCACCTGTGGGTGATAACCTGAGCATAAACTCATAGTGACATCAAGAAGCTTGAAGAAACCCTTCCAAACTCTGGAAATGAATTGTCAACCACGGTCGGAGACAATGTCTTCCAGAAGGCCGAAGTAACAGAAGACATGGTTGAATAACAGCTCTGCAGTCTCCATTGCAGTGGGCAGACACTTAAGAGGGATCAGACGGCAGGGTTTGGAAAAGCGGTTCATAACTATTAAGATGCAGGTATTACCATTTGAGGTAGGACAGTCAGTAATGAAATCAGTGCCCAGATGAGACCGAACGCGGTTTGAAATAGACAGAGGATAGAGCTTGCCTGATGGCAGGTGGTGAGGAGTCTTCGAGATGGCACAATCCTTCCATCCTCTCGCAAATCATGTCTCCTGCCATGTTTGGCCACCAGAAATGATGACCAGTGCCCACTAAAGAATGTGAGGCTTGGATTAGACTGAGACACCGGGATCTGGAAACATAACCATGAGGGCAGTCCAGCAGAGGCACTGGGCTTGGGTTTATCTTCTTTCCACTAGATTGTACTCGCAATCATATCTGAGGGAGGATAGTTTCAGGATCTGTAATTCAAACCCATGTCCAGTTGGTGGCAAGTGTGCTCCAGTGTGTCAGCAGATCATATAGCTGAATTGGACCCACTCGTTATCTGACAAGACTTCGGTTGAGGGAAGCCCCCCTTATGGACTGGGCTTGGTAACTCTTTCGTTGAGGTTTTTTTGGAAGCTGACCAGTTGGGCAGAGTTTCCCAGAGATGAAATTGTAGAGTCAATAAGGGTGGTCACTGAAATAGACACATTAGAGGTAGTAATGAGCACTTTAGAAGTGAGCAGAGAGGAACCCTGGGTGCTCTGCAATGCATCACTGCATATGAAAGGAGACTCTGATGGCAAGCTGGATGAATCTCTCAAGGCCGATGGTGTCATCGTATGCAGCAAATTGCAGCCGGAGTTGTGGTGACAATCCTTGATGAAATGTTATGAGGAGCGATCGCTCATTTCGTCCACTCATTGCTGCCAATGTACAGAACTTTATTGCTCAGCGACAGGCATTTTATCTTGGCGCAGATGATACAACTGATGGCTAATGGGTGAGTTGCCAAGAGGTCTGCCAAAAACTTTGTGGAAGTGGGCAACAAAGCTGTCCAGGGACTGTCTGATGGGTCCCGATTGCTGCCAGATTGTCTTGGCCCACTGCAGTGCCTTTCCAGTCAACAAAGAGATGATGAAGGAGATCTTCGCTCTCGTTGTGGGGAATCTGTGCAGTTGTATCTCGGGGGTCAGCGAGCATTGAAGCAGGAATCCGTTGCACTCCTCGGTCGAACCAGAGTAACAATGTTTCTTATTTTTCAGGTTTAGGTATAGATAAACGCAAGGAAAGCTGGAGACTGGAGCAGATATCCTGGGTATCGGAGATGAGGAAATAATCACAGAGGTAAGGATTCCAGGTAAGTAGTTGGACGATTTAAGGAGTAGTCACACACTCACATGTGTGGAACATTATGCAGTATGTCACAATAAGCATGTAAAACAGTAATATGATTTCATTACATTGCATGTGTAATTTAGTAAAAAAATTTTTTTTCTAATTTCATGTAAGCTTTGTCTTGAAATTGCACAAATGTTCCAGGCCACCCTATGATAGCTAGTATACTCTGTCAAACTGTGTGTGTGTCTGCTGTACTGTGTGTAAAATAACTACATATGTTGGCTGACGTACTTCACTGAGGAGGTTGCCTTATGTCATGGCTTGTTTCATGCTAATCCAGGGTTCCTGTCACAGAGTTTGCTTCTGGGAAACATAACCAGTTGGTCTCTTAGGAAGGAGATTGAGTTTCAAGGCTGTTTTATTTCAGTCAATACTTTACAATTATTTAAGCACAGATCCATTCAAAACACCAATCTTGTGAATCATCTGTGTGTTTGACTAAAGCAAAACCTCACCATTACTATTTCTCATGACATCTATAAATGTCTTAAAATGAGAGACTGTATATTTAGAGTTTAAGGTTGCCACTGTTTTTATATGTATAAAGGCGTCAGAGCGCTGCTGCATGCTGGTTTGCTGGTTTGGCTGATCCCTATATGTGTATGTGTGAAAACAGCACAGATGTGAGGAATATTTGAGGTTGTTACTCCTCAGGGATAGAAAGAGTGTGAGAGTTGCAGCAGTTCATTGATCACACAGTGGAGAGGCTACAGAGATGCAAGATCAAACATATCTACTACCCTCTGAGAGAAAGATGTGTGTGTATAGGGGTATAGGGATAGTCCGCAAATAAATAAATAAATAAAAAAATCCCATTAGTATTTACTCTCCTTATGCCATCCTTAACTTATATGACTTTCTTTCTTCAGATGAACATAAAGATAAAAAAGAAGTAATCATGTCAGTCCATATGTCAGTCCATACACAATGCAAGTGACTGAGTGCCCAAATGTTGACATTCCTAAAAGTGCATACAGCCATTATAACAGAAATTCATACAACCACAGTGAATGAATCAGTGTCTTCTGAAGCCAAATAAACTTGTAAGTGTGTGGTGAAGCTCATGTAAAAATGACAGGCCTCCGCACTTACAACATTTTCACATTGAATCTGCTCATAATTCAATTTGGATCCCACAGTTTCAAAATCACTGGCAACACATCTCAGTTTTTCAGTGTCAGAATAACTGTTATAACCATTTATTAAGACATTAAATGAGGTTATTTATGGTGTTGTTAGGTTTAAATATTAGTTTTTAGACTTAATTCTTAATTTCTAAACATGGGGCACATCTTGAAAGGCTTTTTATATTATAATACCTCCTTTTGTTTTTGTTGTAGTTCTTCTCATCATTCCAGTGATCAAACTTTACTTCACAGGAGGAACTAATACTTTGATAACTGGTCATTGGGGAAGCTTGAGAATGTTCTGGAAAGAGCGAGAGAAAACAGTCCTTTCCAGCAACTAGTACTTTCTTCCAGCATGACCTCATCTAACCTTTCTGTGTCCTGTACGAAAATACACGCCGGGTAGATCCCTCTGAGAATCATATGTGTTATTTGACCACCGCTAGCTCCTTATGTTTGCACTTATCTATCATGCTCATCCATATTGATTATTGATTAGAGAAAGGGGGATTGTGTTTGTGAAAGCATATGTGATAACAGAAACTTGGAAACCAATCCAGACCCCTGTGGGGGAAGGAGTGAGATGGATAGTAAGAGAGAGATTGACAGAAAACAAGAGAGATCATATACTTCTCGGGTTAGTGGGTGAAGAGAAGCTGAAGTGACATGAAGAGAGACTGTGACGGCAAAGAAAAACTGTACTGAACTGTAGGGAAAACTGAGTAAGAAAGGAAACGAAGGAGGAGAGATGGAGAAGGGGATTTCTAAAACTTCCCTAAAACCATGTCCATGGCCAGTAACATTCTGTCCTGATTTATTTGATCAGTTTCAAACAAACATGTGAACAGATTCTCTGGTTTGCTTTGCATTAATATTAAACAAAACTGGAGCTCTGCTTCGTGACCTTGTAAGGTGCCTAGACAGCATTTTGAAGAATCCGTTTGGAGAATGGATGGATGGATGGATGGAGTTTGCCCAAAAATGTTATGAGAGTATAGATTTTAACAACATGATGAGTACATAATAGCTGATTTTTCTGACAGCAGTTATTGCCAGTTTTACCATAACTGATTGCCAGTGATAACAAGCTGTCCATTGTTACCAAAGGTTGTTTTTGTCATAGTAAGTCAATAGCTTAGTAACATGCTAATGAAAAACTCTATTGGAATCAATTGGAATTTAATCTTGTGCTTCACAAGTGAGTGATCTGTGAGATTTCACATCATTCACTTTAGGCTGATGATACATGCGGCAACTTTTTAAACAATTTTTTGGGGCAACTTTTTTGAGCAATGTTGCTTGGGCACTTTCCCATTGAGAATAGGTAACAAATTTCTACCTGGATACTCTAGATCGGTTGTGGGCCCTGCGTCTCACCTGGTTGCCCATTGACGGCCAAAAGTTGCCTAGCAACATAGCTCAAAAAGTTGCCCCATGTATCATCATCCTAACAGGTTCCATTTGAATTAGACAATCTTAGAATGTAGCTCCCTATGTTGACTGTGGATGCCAAGGCAGCTAACTATGTTTTGGTTAGCTGAGATGAGCTGTTTTTAGGCTGTCAGGAACAAAATTTGACACAAATACGTAAATACCCTCCGGTTTTACTCGTCTCACTTGGTCTAAGTGGGATTCATGGGAGGCAGGTGAGCTAATGACCACCTCACTTCCATCTGGGTCACGGCACCAATGTAATCCCTCTGGTTCAACTCACCACTCTTGCGGAATTCAAACTGGTGTTTCCAGCATGGGAGGTGAGCGTGCTAACAAAGATGCTAAATACTGTAGCCTCTAGCATCAGTCGCTGACGTGCCTCTTGAGATCATGGGAGTGAGATTTACCTAGACAACTGGCCTCCATTATACCCTGCTAAACCTCACACCCATCCGGGTCACAGCACCAATGTAATCCCTCTGGTTCAACTCAGGCGGGCATGCTAACAAAGATGCTTAATATTGTATCTTCTGGCGTCAGTCACTAGTTTGGCTCTTGAGATCATGGGAGTGAGGTTTACCTAGACAGCTGGCTTCTGTTACACTTACCTTCCTAAACCTCACTCCAGTCTGGGTCACGGCACCAATGTAATCCCTTCGGTCCTACTCGCCACTCTTGCGGAATTCAAACTAGTGCTTCCAGCACTGTGCTAAAGACCAGAGTCTTTGGTGTCAGTCACTAATGCGCCTCATGGGAGATCATGGGAGTGAGGTTTACCTACACGGCTGGCCTCCATTACGCACCTCCATTCACCTTCCTAAACCTCATTCCCATCCGGGTCATGGCACCAATGTATTCCCTCTAATTCAACTCACCACGCTTGAGGGATTTGAACTGTCGTTTCCAGCGTGAGAGACAGGTACGCTAACAAGGATGCTAAAGACCTCAGACTCTAGCATCAGTCACTAATGTGCCTCTTGAGATCATAGGAGTGAGGTTTACCTACACAGCTGGCCTCCATTACACTCACCTTCCTAAACCTCACTCCAGTCTGGGTCACGGCACCAATGTAATCCCTTCGGTCCTACTCGCCACTCTTGCGGAATTCAAACTAGTGCTTCCAGCACTGTGCTAAAGACCAGAGTCTTTGGTGTCAGTCACTAATGCGCCTCATGGGAGACCAATGTAATCCCTTCGGTCCTACTCGCCACTCTTTCGGAATTCGAAATGGTGTTTCCAGCATGGGAGGCAGGCACACTAAAGAGGAAGCTAAAGACCACAGCCTCTAGCATCAGTAGCTAGTGCGCCTCATGAGAGCAGGGGAGTGAGGTTTACCCGTACAGCTCTTACTAGCTGGCTTCCATTACACTCTTAAAATAAAGGTGCTTTAAAAGGTTCTACACAGCGATGCTGTAGAACGGGGGTGCACAACCCTGTTCCTGGAGATCGACCTTCCTGCAGAGTTTAGTTCCAACCCTAATCAAACACATCTGTCTGTAATCACCAAGTGCTCCTTCAGATCCTTATTAGCTGGTTCAGGTGTTTTTGGTCAGGGTTGAAGCTGAACTCTGCAGGAAGGTCGATCTCCAGGACCAGGGTTGAGCACCCCTGCCATAGAAGAACCATTTTTGGTTCCACAAAGAACCATTCAGTCAAAGGTTCTTTACAGAACCATCTCTTCTTACCTTTTTATAATCTGAAGATCCGTCTTTCACCACAAAGAACCTTTTGTGACACAGAAAGGTTCTTCAGATGTTAATGGTTCTTTATGGAATCATGTAAACAAAAAACGTTCTTCTATGGTATCGTGAAGCACCTTTATTTTTAAGAGTGTACATGAGCACTTGACATTTGCCTTTGGTTGGCTTCTAGCAATGAAAGATCGGCTTCATGCATTGTTACACTGCAGAATGTGTTGGCACACAATTCATAACCAAGCGGAAGTACCAAGCTGCACTTGTGTATTTGAGTTAAATGGCTAGTTCAACCAAATATTTTAGCATGATTTACTCACCCTAATGTCATTCCAAACCCATAAGAATTCTGTTCATCTTTGGAACACGAATGAAGATTTTTAGTATTCGCTCATTATTTATGACCATTCATTAAAAGTCCACAATTTGTACACTTCAAAAAGTACATTAATCCATATGAATCGAGTTGTTTATTCCAACTTTTCTATAGATAAACAATCTAAACACTTTATATGATGAATGGATTACATTTCTTTTTTTTATTTATAATAAACAACACACATACATGGAGCATGAAAAAATATGGTAAACATGGAAGCTCAAACACGCTTGCTTCATTTGTTTTCTAAAGATGAACATGCTTTACGGTATTGGAACTTCATAAAGGTGAGAATTGTCATTTTTGGGTGAACTATCCCTTTGGCTTTAGAATGTGTTTAGAATTCACCCTTCTCTTCAGGGACATGTCTCTTGCACATAAGACATTTTAAATGCAAATATCTGTTACAATAGCACTGAGTAACACAGGCAAATTCTCTCTTTCAGTCAATCCCCAGCCGCAGGATTCCCTGCCGAGCCAGTGCCGCATCCGGTTCCTTTTTCGCAAGGGACAACACAGCCAACTTCCTGTCATGGTGTCGAGAGGTGGGCGTGGACGACACCTGTCTGTTTGAGTCAGATGGGCTTGGTGAGTCTGTTAAACAAATCCAGCTCTGACACAGCAACAAATAATTACAAGCAAATAGTGGCTGTTTTTTGTTCACATGAATCATCCGTGAGAGGAGAGTGAAAGGACTTAAAGCCTGATTTATTGCAACAACTGCAGTTCTGTATTTATAGAGTAAATGCAGTGAGAGATCATGTTGGACCTAAAATGTACTTAATTTAGCCCTTTCGGAGAGACTGCATCCAAATCAGCTTGAAAAGGTGAACTATGGTACGGATAGTGTTGTGATTTTCAGTCAAATGTAAATCAATCACAAATCAATCTGATGCATATGCACTGATCTTTAATCGTGAATTGCTTGTTTTGATCAAGAATGAGTTTAAAATGCTATAATAACGTTGAACGAATTGCAATTCTGTAAAGTATCATGCAATATTTTAAAATGTATAAATGTACAAATTATTGGAGACATAGTATGATTATTTACATAATACTATTAATGCACTTAAAAAATATAGAATTTAATCAAATAATTTGATCATATCTCATAGTGAATCTGAAATTCTGAATTTGCACGAATCACAACAATCAAAAACTCTATGAATCATGAATTGAATCAATTTGTTGACTACCCAAAGATTCACACCGCTAGTAAAATGTGGGCTCGTGAAGTGGTAAAAATTAATATATGACATATCCCATTTTTTTCCTAACAAACTGTTACAGAAGACATTATGATGGCAACAAATCAACATGAAAAGTAACAGGCATGCATCTAAAATATGTTACATGAAAACAGAAAATAGGTAAATAATCTAAAAAGTCTAAAAATATTATTTAGTTGTGTGTATTTAAGTTTCACAAAATGATGCTTTACATTGTCTGGCTTTTTTAAAAATATGTTTGAAATGTGAAATGTGGTGGAATTGACAATATGGTGGAAATGTTTAAAATATTTCAGGAAAAAATGAAGAAAAAACATAGATATTGTTCACAGACAATAAGTTAGTGAGGGTGTCTAAATTTTCTAAAATTCCATGCGGCCAAAAACACAAATACACTTAAAGGACATTTCTGCAGAGTCACATGACAGGGCTTCTAATGTGTTTGGATGATGATTAAGTTGTTTTGCTGTACATGAAACTCCATTATACAGAAATAATGAAACTTGAGAGGCTGATTGACTGAAATTTAAAAGGGTCAGTTACAGATGGAGAAGTGTGTCTCTGGCTGGGACAAATATTTTTCTTTCCCTGCATTTTTCACACTTGTGGTATGATGCTGGAAGAAAGCCTTCTTCTTCTCCTGTGTAAAGCTGTAAACAGCTGTATGATGTTTACTAGACATCTCTCTGTCTCTGTCATCTGTCAGATCCAGGTAGTGTTGCTCAGCTTCTGTTTCATGCTTTGCTTTCAATACATGTCCAAGACAGCTGGAGAGAATAACAAGTCTGCTGAAACTACAGAAGAACGAGAAAGAAAGACAGGATCGGCCCATCTAGGGAGTACAGCCAGGCAGCACAATTGAGTTTTCTGAATGCAGAAAGAATCGTTTCTCTCCCACTGGAGTTACACACAGTAGAAAGTGCATGTGATTGTTGTGATGAAATGTGCATGTATTTGTGAGAAACTCAAGCCAGTAAAGTTGTCCTAACATGACTTTCATTTGAATATATTTAGAAAAAAATCTGCTCGGAAGCCCGTGAGATTTGAAATGCAAACCAGTGTAAGAAGAGATATATCAAGTGTGTGGTGTGTTGTGCTGTACATTTGTTGTATACACCAAAAAACTGGTTAATCATCAGATTAGCACATCTGTATGGTGTGTAACTGGTGTATGATGTGGCAAATTTCAATTAAAAAGAAAGATAATTACCTCTGAAAGAGAAAAAAAAACTAAATGATGTATTCATTTTTCTTCCTTTTCCCTTTTTAGAAATAGCTAGATGAAAACATGGATGCGTTTTGTTCAGGTGGGACGTTCTGAGGTTTGATGTGGAGATGATAGATTTCATGCATGTTGTGTTGTGTTGCCATCACTCAACTCCACTGGATCATGGGAAATGTAGTTTGTGTGCTTCACAATGCCAAATGAAAAGCATGTGTTGTTCAGTCACTGTTTGCTGTAAACACGCTGAGAATCTCATGCTGAGAGAACATTAGCTGTCAGTGAATTACTATTTCATCATCTCTGTGTCATTCTGTGGTCTCTTGTATTCATCATTCAACCACAGTGATGTTTTTTCAGTAGTTCCTTGATTAGTACAGTATGCCAGCACAAGATGCAGTAGCTGTCTAATGGATTTTGTATTTATGTTCTTCTAGTTTTACACAAACAGCCAAGAGAGGTTTGTCTATGTCTGCTGGAGCTGGGAAGAATAGCATCCAGGTATATTTTAATCGCATTCATTCATATAGTCAGGAAGTATTCTGTAATCATGTCCTTCATGGATTTTTGCCTGAATTTCAAAAATGTAATTTAAGTGTGGTTCACTTCCTTGTTTTATTAGTAAGAAGTGTCTGTTTGATTGTTTTAAATCAGTATTTTGTTGTACATTTGGTCACTGTTGGTCACTGTTGTGTCAGATATAAGGTCGAGCCACCTGGACTTATAAAGCTGGAGAAAGAGATCGAACAGGAAGAGAAGACACCTGAACCTCCGCTCTCACCTGTACCTCCCACTTCCAATTCTCAATCTCCAACTGTTTCTCCATCCGTTTCACCATCCATCTCTCCATTCAACAAGACCAACTCCAGCAAAAAAAGCACAGGCAAGCTACTGGATGAGGCTGTGAGTAACATTAACTTAACATTCACTCACATATCACTCTTTTTATTGGTAACACAGTAAAGCCTGGTTCAGACTACATGTTTTTTGTTGTTGTTGTTGTTGTTTATGACAGTCATAGTGTCAGATTTTGTGATTTTGACTCCTAAAATCTTGTTTTGTGAACAAGAAACATGCCAGACTACATGATGCCACCTGACCATTCATTGCAGTTTTGCCAAGTTCACAGTTTTCCCGCAGAATTGGGCTACTTTAACACTGCTGCCGCGGGTTGCTTTTCATGTCCACGGTTTGAAGCAAAAAATGTTATATTCATCCCCTGGAATGTGAATTTTACCAGGGGAACCCTGCCAAAAATATGCATTTTATTTATTTTTACTCGAAATGTGATTGGGATAGTTTTGAGTTGCAGTTGGGCGGGTTTTGTTGTGAAAACCTGGCAACCCTGATTCATCTCTTTCCGCATTTAACGGCGCGTGTGCTGTCAACGACATGGTGGGACTAGACAGAAGGTGCCATGAGCTTAAACAAACAATAGCTAGCAAACAGTGTGTTTTGTAGTCTTGTCATCAGAAAAGCCAGTGGACACAAATCTGGATTGCCTGAAGAGGACAGTATGGACTGTCAAAGAGAACTGAGGTAAAATAATTTTTATTTGACCTTTATCTGTCACAGTATTCTTTCAGGGAAACATCATAAATGCAGGATTATTGTTCCCATAGCTCCACAAATATGTTCTCCATTGCAAATTTTCCACCTAGCAGGAACGATACCATTGTCTTTTTTTAAACATGTTAGTCTTTCTGTGGTAATGTCGTGAAGCATTGCAGACATGGCATCAGTTGTCATCCACTATGACACACTACACGAGATGAAACGATCGAATCGATCGTTTTCCAATGCCCGTTGTCAATTACGAATTCCCACGACACCCGACGTTAAGCAGATCATGCCAAAATCAGGCTAAAATCATGTAGTCTGAACCAGGTTTAACTTTCAAACTCACAGATGTTTATTTCTTCTATATTGAGAATTTAATGTTTTCTGTCATTGTACATGTAATGTGTGTTGCAGGTGAAGCACATTTCTGAAGATCCACCCTGTAAGTGCCCAAATAAGTTCTGCATAGAGCGACAATCGCAGGGCCGTTACCGTGTTGGAGAGAAAATGCTTTTCATCAGAGTGAGTATAAACCACACAACAAACCCTAGTCTGGGTTGATGCCATATTTACAATCCAGGCTCACTGGAAATGCATAACTCTGCCCTCATGTGTGAAGAAAAGCTTCATCTATGTACATTTCACATATTTTCCGACATGGTAAACTTGCTCGATAGCTCACCTGATACAGCATAGGTGGTAAAATAATTTCAAATGCAATAGAGTGTGGCACTAACATTTTAGTGGACATTTTATTTCAGACAACATCCTACATTAAATGGAACCTCATGTGAGTGATCTGAAACACTCTTCAAATCTGCACCACAAAAAATATATATTATAATTTTGCCAAGAAAGGAAGCACCTATGATCCCTTAACATGATTTCTAGATAGGCAGGTGAAATGACCCACTGCTGAGTGATCACTTACATTATTGTGTTATACACACACAAACACAGCAGTGGGGCGTCCCATAACAGCACAGACTCCACTAACTGACAAATACTGATTAGTGAGATGGGCTTGGTCACCATGGAAACCTGTTACTTGGCAACACACGACCAAAAGATGCTTTAGATCTGAGTTATCATGATGGTGAATCTGTGCGTTCAGTTGTGTTTTATTACCCTGAGCTGAGCAGTAATACACTGATAACTGCTCTCACGAGGGATCACATCATTTCCATCATTCACAGCTCATTAGAAACCATGTTTAATGAGTGTTCTCACTCAATAAATAAGAGATGAAGACTGGAATTGTGGCCACATCTTAGAAAGAACTAGTTGGCTGGTAAATCTTTAATGAAATGTAATGTAGATGTCAGTTTTTAAGTTTTCAAAAATTGAGAGAGAGAGAGAGAGAGAGAGAGAGAGAGAAAAGCCTTAAACAACCTTAAACAATTCTGCTTATAACTTAGCTCACCAAAAAAAAAAAAAAAAAAAAAAATATATATATATATATATATATATATAAATTAAAGGAGTAGTTCAAGCTAAAATTTAAGGCAGTGGCTATTTGCACTAACTGTAAATAACAATTAGATACTATTTACATTAAATGAAAATTGCATATTTTCTTAGCAATAGATGCTACTGACACAAAGTGAAAATAGCCATATTTTTTCAGCGATATGCTATTTACACTAAGTGCAAATAGCTATAGATTCTATTTACACTATGTTAAAATAGCAGCATTTTTTGTTTATTACTTTTTTATTTTGATGTGATATGAGATTTGAAAAACCCGACCCGACCCGACCCGGCCCATTCAGCACTTTTAAATTTAGAGCCCGAACCTGACCCCGAGATTGGTTTTCACAACAAATAACTAAACTTTTTAAATATGCTGTATTTTGCGACTGCATGCAATGGCAAGTAAACAAATACAAAGAAACAGTTTCATTAAGGTTCACAGCCAGTTCAACATAAAGTCAAAATAGCCTTTGTTTTAAATATAGCCTATACAGCAAACGGCACGCACACGTTATATAAGGGATAATCCAGCTAGCAGGAGCCTTAAATTATTTAATGTACGACTTGGAGACAAAGAGTAAAAAATACGGTCATTTTCGTCAATTATGGCTCATTCTAGCATTCTGTATGCTTTAAACAAAACAGAGATGAAGTGTGGTAAGATCTCATTTATTTGAATGAATTGATTATAACATTTATTTGAATTAGCCAGAGAGGGGGGAATGAAAGTTGTGTGTGGTTACCTGCGTCTGTACGCCTCTCTCGCTCTCTCTCTTCCGCCAAACAATAAGTGCAAGTTTAGTTACAGCGATTTTACCCACTCGTTGCTGAGAAATATAATGCGAGTATAATGCGAGTCAGAATCGATGCTATTTAATTAATAAGTTTCTTTGCGCCACAGTGTTTCTGTGTTTGCACTGCGCGTTTTCCAATTTCTATGTGCAAGTAATGTGTGTGTGCATGCGCCTGCTGCATATGATTTTACCTTAGCTACAAACCGAGCCCGACCCGAACCTGAAGCTATTCATTAAATATTAACCCGAACCCGACCCGAAACCCAAGAGAATTTTGGGACCCGTTGGGTACGGGTCGGGTAGCAGGCCTCTAGCCCAGTCACACATTGCTGGGCGGAGTTAGTGTAAGTAGCCTCTGCCAACGAGGCAGGCTATTTGCACTTAGTGTAAATGCACACTCCGAAAATTTAAATTTGCTGAAATGTGCCAAGATGTAGATGAATTTGTTTCTTCTTCAGATTTGGGGAAATGTAGCATGCCATCACTTCTTCACCAATGAATCCTCTGCAGTGAATGGGTGCCGTTAGATTGAGAGTTCAAACAACTGGTAAAAACATCACAATAATCCACGGCACAACTCCAGTCGTTCAGTTTACGTCTTGTAGTGAAAAGCAGAAGCTGAAAATCGATTCACATCAAAGTTCACCCATAACTTGGACTGTTTCTGCTTGTAATTGGTGCCTGATCTGTGCCTATTTCTCTCCTGATACAGACTACATATTTCTTTTCACTGGAGAAAACAGTGGACAACTCATATTTTAGCTGAAAGCAACGGTTTGAAGTTAAAAACATTTTAATGATGGATTTGTTTCTTACAAACATGCATCTTTTGGCATCACAAGATGTTAATTGACGGACTGGAGTGGTGTGCACAATTGGGATGCTTTTATCAGCTGTTTAGAGTCTCATTCTGGCAGCACCCGTTCACTGCAGATGATCCACTGGTGAGCAAGTGATGTAAAGCTACATTTCTCCAAATTTACGTCTTGGATAGCCTGAGTAAATGTTTAAAAAGTTTTAATTTTTAATGCTGATTTGAGATGATATTAAAATGACATTTGAAATGACAAAATGACAGAATTGTCCACTGTTAGACATTCACAGTAGACATATTAAATATGTTCTCTCTCCATGAACACAGTAATTTGATTTGATCAACTTAGCTGTCTAGACCTCATAATTACACAATTGATATTATTCCTCTTTTTCAAGTTTAGATGTGAGTGCTCTGCTTTCATTTTAAGAACTGACTGCAGCGATTCATCATGCTAAAGCACTGCAGCTGATATTAATTCAGTCGCCTGTGGAGAATCCCATTAGTCAGTGCTGGTTTTAATTGCTCTCGCTGAGAAATGAAGCAGGCTGCATCACTGCTGCCCCCTATAGAGGGAAACTAACAACAAACATTGTTTCTGCATCCGTGACAAAGACCTCACTGCTTGACACACTGAAAATCTGCGATACAAAAAATACCATGGTATACCAACAAACTCAGTCAGGAGAGAAAATTAAAGTAACATATATTTTTAAATCAAATTAGGCTGATGTCAACATAGACAAGTTACATGACACCCTCATTCTCAAAAACAATGAACAATACTACACAAAGTAAAGATATGGGACCACATGAAACACATGGCGTGCGAACCGCAATGAGTTTTGTGAATTACTGGCAGCTGAACGCATGAAAAATTCAACAGTCATTGATATTCAGCACACCAAACGCTCAGACTGTCACTCTTCCAATGTTTATGCAGTTCTGGGTAAAGTTAATAAATAATGTTCGAGTTAAAAGACATTTTTGTTGACTTGTGAAAGACAATTTTGACACTGTGTGGTTCCCTTTTTATGTTTGGTGTAAAAGCTGGGACTTGAAGGAAAAACCAGTTGAGAATCACAACCATAGTATATCAACTATAGCACTGTTAAACAATGGTGTTATGCATTTACTGGAGATGTAATTGGGTACAAAAGAATCCTGTTTTTCTGCTCTATCCATCTTACGATTTAAATTAGTAAAATCCTTTTCTTAACATATTTTTTTGAAAGAACGAATCCAACCGCCTTAAAACATGTTGCCCAGCAACCAAGGCCAAGTCAAGCAAATCTTCTGCTTTCTGTTGTTCGTTTTCCAGTGAAATGAGCGAATCCTGTGAATTTGTCTCAAGGACACATTCCTTTTGTGTCTGTCTTTGAAAGACCTTCCTGTTAAAATACCCTTCAGATTCCCCAGATGGTTTACTATAGACTTATCAGAAAGCCGTGTTTTCATGTAGTTCTCATTTAAATACACTGTGTGCTTTAGTGTGTGTTATTTGGCCTGTTGAACTTTGGTGCTTTTGAAAGAAATCGATTGTGTTGTGTTCTCTATTAAGGGACATTTTTGTGATAACCTTCAACATCACAGACCTGAGCTGCTTTATATAACATATGTGTGTCTATGGTGTGTTTTTATAGGGGTCCTGTGGTGACTTGTAGAGTCTGATTGCTAATATATTTGTGGCTCCAGCGCCTGAGGGCCACACAAACGCCCATCTGGAAAGGCTGACCTGTGAATGTCCCTCCGTCAGCCTGCTAAGAGCCTTATGAATCTTTAATATCATTCCCCCGCAGGGTTAATATGAGCTGCAGCTCACACCATGAAATTTCTCTGTTGTTGTTTATTGTTTAGTGTTCATTCTTTTTTCCTGTCCTCACAGACCTGTTTTTGAGCGTGTGTCTGTAGGCTCTGGCTCTTTATCCCACAGGAGAGGGTTTCAGCACGTTATCAGAGTGACATTTTGTCATTCCTCACCCTTTATGAAAGATTCTTTAGCAGCATGTGTGTTCAAGGCCGCAGGGACGGAGGTTGTAATAGAGGGATGAATCACAGCTGAATTACTCCAGTGCCGCGTTTTATTGGGGCTGTGATTAAGTATTATTATGTGATGAGGTTTTTGTACGGTGTATTCTTTAGAGCTGTGTGTGTGCACCTTTGAGAGAATTTAGCTCAGATTTATTGTTATTGGTTGGTAATAGAAGATAGTAAAATAAGAAGATAATAAGAATGTATTTGTGCATTAAAAGTGTGTTGTAAATGTAAATCCAAATCAAAGATTCAACATTAATTTCACAAAGAAATATCAGGGTCACATTTCACCTCCAGATATTTAAGCCTAATTGAGAGCGATTAAGAATGTAATTAAATTTCGCTCATTTTCAGTAGAATTGCATATGAGAATAATACAAAGAATAATAATGTTGTTCTTCTCATAAGAGAAATAAGGATGTTTACTGTATGTTACTGACAATGTTACTGAATTTTCCCCCATTCACACTGAAAGCAAAATAGGTCTCATCACCCTTAAATTCCAACCTGATCTCATGACGAAAACGTACCTGTGGAAAGTTTTTCGCAAAACGCAAAATATGTACTGCCATGTAAATTTCATGACATATTCAATGTGAAATGTCCACTGAGTGATGCTGAAAGAGTCTTTTTTTTCGTTTTTTTTTCTCCTCCGGAACAGTTGAACGTATGTATGGTACGTTTTATGTGACGTTGGTTTTGTACGTGTGACTGCAGTTCTGAATTGAAATGTCCATTGAGTGGCGCTAAAACTCTTATGCTCTGACATTTTAAAATAATGTACTATCTGCACTGTACCTAAACCTAACCGATAGTATGAACAAAAGCAAATGTGACACAAATACGCAATCGCAAGCTTGTTGTTTTAGCTTGTTTTTCAATCTCTCATCTTTCAGCTCTTTTATCGTGAGTCATGTTTTTCACAAGATTCGTACCCAAGGATTCTGCATCCTAGAGGGCCATTCACACAGAACGTGTCTTTGCGTCTAAAAACGAATGGTTTTAACAAAAACGCAGCGTAGAACGCGAGGGTCTCGAGACACGCTTTTAAAACATGATGCAATAACGACAATATCCAGTGCCAGAGATATATCTGGGATATTTTTGAGCACCTCCTCTGCCATGTTGCCGTCAAATAAAACAGTTGTGATGCGAACTTGCTACTGTGAACAGAAGCTCACAACGCTTGCCCCGCCTCTGAGTTCTTCTGATTGGTCCACTGCTTTGGAACTGACATTGATGAGCGGCACTGCGTGTAAAAGTTAAAATTCTTTTAACTTGACATGTCTTAAAAACGCGGCACTCATATGAGGCGCTGCAAAAGACGCAAGACGCGTGCGTAACAGTCATGCACACCCGTCAAGCGTGTTTACATAGCAAAACAATGGAAAAGTAGCGCATTGGAATGGAAAAACGCGTTCTGTGTGAATGGCCCCTTAGGTCCTGATCAGACCAAACACGTTTTTAGGTCTGAAAACGTGAGGTGCACCGCACTGCCTTTTTTTCAGTGACCTTTAAAAAAGAGCTGTGCGCTGCAGATTTTTCAGCTGTCCTGTCAGTCTAATCGAAACACTATAGAAAGAAAACTGTCATATTAGCAAAAACCTTAAAAATACAGCTCCAGGTATGTCTCCACGACAGACACCAAAAATTTCTCCTCCATTATTGCAGTCTCCGCAATAGCAACGGTAAACTTTCGTCACAGCAATGGAAGGCCCGCCTCTCCATTCATTTGACTGGACAATGAAAAAAAAAAAAGTGAATGAATCATAACTGTGCACGAAAACGATTAGAAGTGCTTGCTGTTTTACCGCCTCTAGCGTTAATTTCTGTTGGAAACTGCAGTGATATGTACTTACTGGTAGTACGTATTTCACATCTTGCAAAAAAGTTCCCACAGGTACGTTTTCGTCATGAGATCAGGTAGTCAAATTCCCTCACACATACACACTCGAAAATGAAGGATATCTCAATGTGACTATTGGGTTAGTAAAGATATTTGAAACTAAGTTTCATACTACTCTCTTAGGTTTTCATAGAGATGCCATAAAAGAACCATTTCGGGTTCCCCAAAAAACCTTTCAGTGAACAGCCGTTAAAAGAGCCAGTGTTAAAAGAACCATTTATTTAAAAGGTTGATTAATTTAGGAACAAAGCAAGTGTCTCTCTTTATGAATGGATTACTGAATCGTTGACTCATTCAAAAACAGATTTGTTCAGGAATGAAACACCACAGTAATGCTCTGAGATGCGCGAACGTTCAGACAATACCTAAAATGTTTTTGAACCATTGTATAAAATGAATATCACTTTGGCAAACACGTTCATACACTAATATTTAGGAAAACGTCATTCTTGCTTGCGTGATGTTATGTAAGTATATCATATGTTATAAATGTAAAACACAAAAACCCATACAGGGATATTTTTTGCTTTTATAACTTGAAATAAATCAAGTTGAAAACTGAAAACGAGAAGGGTGTGTGATATTTATCATATATCTATAGATTATGATATGATAAATATCACACACCCTTCTCGTTTTCAGTCAGGTCTTGCCATTTTGTGTCCAGTATGCATCAGATGGTCAGTGAACAGAATATGGTGGCCCATGAATACACCATCTGAAAGTAGTAAAACATAAACATAAAATTGCAACTTCAAAAAATAATAAATCTTTTCTGTCTAGAAATCTTCTTGATCAGACAATCTGAGGTAATAATAGATGTTTTGACAAGGCAGCGGACCCCTGAATTTAGACCTCTGGGGAATGTTGGCACCTGAAAAAATAATTTACAGGAAATACAGCTTCTCATCTTAGCAACTCACACAGCTCTACCTAGAGAGAGTTCCACAGTGGGAAACGCAGGTGACAGATAGCCAATAAAAGGGTGTGATGATGGCGCTGGAGCTGTTAAATGAGTTTGATGGCAGAAGCTTTTTTTTTTATTTCCTCCAAATGAGTTTTCATGAATGCCAGGATTAGAGCTGAAACACTCTTTACAGAAGCAAATGCTTGGCCAATGCATTTCAAGTGCGCAGTTTCTCTTAATGTGTTCTGACATACTGAAAATCGAGCCTAGTAAAAGACCATGAGTTCATGTACTTACATATGAAATCATTTCCGCTTGGCTCACTTGGTTTGCTCTGAGGGGGTTTGACCTGGCAATAGCCTGGGAGTCTGGCATGCTAACGAGGATGCTAAAAACTGCAGCCAATAGCTTGCCTCTTGTGACCAGGAGAGTGAGATTTACCTGTACCAGCTGGCCTCCGTTACACTCACCCCCATCTGGGTTACGGCACCACTGTATCTGGTTCCATATGGTCCACTTCAAGCAGAGCTCAAATTCCCAGCATAGCAGTTGGGCATGCTAATGAGGATGCTAGAGGGACTTAAATTTACCAAGAGATTGAAGTTTGCCTGCACAGCTAGCTGGCCTCTATTAAACTCATATCCATCCGGGTCACGGCACCACTTTAATCAGTTCTACACATCCCGATTTAAGCCCAGTAACTGGCTTCAAAGTTAGATGTGCTTGGAAGTGCATCCCTTTATCTCATTCTAGCTGGCCTCCATTATACGAAAAGTATGTTATGTTAGACTTTGTCAACCTATTTGTGACATACAGCTACGCATAAACCCATATTCAAAGTGGGCAGTCCCATTCAATTAATTGAACATACCCCCTGCGTTCCATTCGGAAGGGCTCATCCCTATACCCTAATCCCTTCATAGGCTTTACCCTCTGGAGTGAGAGCTTCGAAGGGTTGAAGGGTGTAGGGGACCAAACAACTGTTTCTTGAAGTGCCCTCTGCATTATCATCCCGTGACCACACGGAGGTGCCGTCATCATGGAAAGAATCAGCGCAAAGGATCATGGGGGCCTGAAGTGTCCATCAGTTGTACCCGTCGAAATCCTTCATTCCGAAGGGCCCTTTGAAGTGATCAGTTTTGAGCACTTCGGTTTGGAACGACCCTTCAATATTCAATATCAGTCTTGCATTCCTTCTGCGCTAACAAATATTAGTTTTCAGGTGGGTCAAAGAGTTCAAATGTCATGCATCTCACCTCAGGATTGCAATCTGACCAGAAATGCTCAAATTCAAGCCTGGAAAGCTAACAGTATCTACTTTTACATACTTGCAAATGTGTATGTTTCACATACTATAAATGTCTGTCTTTTTCTTTTTTTCTATCTAGATGCTGCATAATAAACACGTGATGGTGCGAGTCGGTGGAGGCTGGGAGACGTTCGAGAGCTATCTGCTGAAGCATGACCCGTGTCGCATGCTCCAGATCTCACGTGTAGAAGGCAAGATCTCGCCCATCTCCGGCAAATCTCCCAACATCAAAGACCTCGCGCCCGATAGCTACCTGGTAGTGGCGGCCCACTACAAAAGCAAGAAGTAAAAAAGAAATGTACTAAAGAAACAATGACTTTTAACGTAACTTTAAAGCACAGCTCACTGGCTAGCCGTTGTAGATTCCACAAGGACATACGGACTTCCACTGACTTCTAGAACTTAAAGTTTAAAAGAGAAAAACAACTCATAACACAAATAACAGTGCAGATCAGTTAAAGATACTGAGGAACTGGAACTGGAATCCAGAAACAAGGTTTGTTTTATTGTATACAAATTTCTTTCATTTAATTTCTTTTTAGTCTAAGTGATTAAATATAAATTGCGTGATTTCTAATACATTCAATCATGTCTACACAGAATGAAATCGCTGGATGAATTCAAGTATTCATTTTTTACCCTGGTGGCTATTCTTTTTAGTGCTTCCTATACTAACAATATTAGCGACTTTTTAATGGTAGTATTCAGTTCTTTTGATGTCATGATATATGTGTTCTGGCATTTATTGTATTATACTGTTCTGATCTTGCTCTTTTGGAAAATGGTATCTTGCCCAGTGTTGGGGGTAACAGATTACAAGTAATGCAGGTTATGTAATCAGATTACTTTTTCTAGTAGCTAGTAATGTAATTACTTTTTCCAACTTTGTTTTCCCATTTATTCACCGACACCTCTCCTCTCCCCATGTTGAGAGAAATTCGGAGTGAGATACAGAGGCACTTCCGTCAGCCTGAGGCTTATTAATTTCTCTTTTGGTGTAAAAAAAGGCTTTTACACTTGCCAAAAATATAACTTTTGGGGGTTTTGTTGTTAAAAAGCAAAGAAAAAGAAGTAAGCCGAGCCCAGGTGACAAAAAGTAACGCAAAAGTAACGTAATGCATTACTTTCCATAAAAGTAACGCAATATTGTAATGCATTAGTTTTAAAAGTAACTTTCCCCAACACTGTGATGGAAGTGACTATGACCGTAGAATAGTGGTTTGCATATAAGAAACTGCTGATCTCCTGGGACCATCCAGTGTGAGTGACAGTTCTGTAGAAGGTAAAAGGAGAATATTCAGACTGGAAACCCTGGATCACAACAGTGCAAGGCAGAGAACATGTTTGGATGAACATCAGATCAATCTCCTGAAGTTAGCAAAAAACAAGAATCAATCCAATAGAGCACACTGGCTCTAATAACATGAATGTGCAACCAACAAATCTGCACTGACCGCATGATGTCTAGGTACCACGGACCAGAATCTTGTTGAACCGAGGTGTAACTAATAAAGTGAGCACTGTGTATGTTATGTGCAGTATAGTAGTAGTGCACTCACGAGGTCTGAGTACATCAGTTACAAGACAAAAGAGATTTTTCTTCAATCAAACAATCTTTATTTAAGCAATGACTCTTTGCAGTTGTGCTTCAGTTCCTGATCCCAAAGTGTGCGGCTGCCCTCTACTGGTAAACATGAACATTGCAATACGTTGTCTGATTTATTGTATTATTATTATGCACAGTGTCTGTATTTTAATAACCCATTCTGAATGAAACCTGCGAAGATATTTCAGTTGATTATTCGGTGCAAATCTGTTTCCCTGTCACAAGCGTTGAGTGAGTTGCTGTAGGCAGAGGTAACTACTCAAGAGCATAACATAAAAGAAATGCATCAAAGGGAATATGAAGAGTTCACTCAGAGTTTCTACAGATATAATATATATTTCACACTAATCACTCTATATCAGGCTGCTACAGTCACTTCTGCATGACCAAGACACAGACACTAAAATAAGTTACGATTTTCTTCAAAGCCCTTTAGAAAGGGTGAGAAATCAATGTGTTTGATAAGATGAAGTGATGCACATTCAGTTTGGTTCATAAGAACAGCAAGTCATACAATCAACAGGCAGTGAAAGTGCTAACGGACTTCATATCTTTCATTATCATTATACCTCAAGTCCTGACAAATCGCAAAATGCACCATGAGCTTACAACCAAAACACACTGGTAACTGATGCATAAATATGACTGGCTAAATATGTATTAAATTATCCAAAAACCAATATAAAACATGCTTTTCACTTGTATAAATGTGTATTAAAATGACATTCAGATCTCAGATTTCGATGTCAAAAATAGAAAGCACATTGGTACAAAAGCTGCGTTTGTGAAATGATGCATAAACATAAACTGAACAGGTTGTGGGGAAAAACAACTGCTAAAATCACTATCCCGGAAACCCGACTAACTAGTCCATCTTGGCATTTAAAGGGGCGTGGCCTGAATGCACACTGGCCAATCAGAAGGCTTGGAGGATTAGGAGTTTTGTGCAGGAGCTTGGCAAAAATTCTAGTCTCTATGCAAACTCCCCTGGCTAGTGGACACTTCAAAATAAGAACCGAAAGAACAAAGAGTTTTAAGAATCTCTCAAGTCAGCGGGAAATACTGCAGATGAAGGTTGACCCCCGATGTAGACACAACAGCGATCTTCCTTTCAGCCTGTGTTAGCCAACCTGCCACTAGAGAGAAAGAGAGGGAAAAATAATAAAATCTGGATTTATCATGTGCAATACATTTAACTCTAATCAAATTCTATTTAAAATAAAATGTCTGTTCTGTTTTTTCTTTCTTTCTTTTATAAGACATCAATCTTTCCACTATTTGTGGCAAGTGTAAATAAGTTTAATGTACCTTTAGCCCGCCGCCTCCAGAAGGTACAGAGTTCATGGTCTGTTTCTCTGTCTCTTCTTGTTTTTTCTTTTTCCTCTCCAAGGCTTCTGGGTTTTTGATACCTCTGTAGGTGGTCTACACACAGATCAGACAAAATATAGCTAGCGCACCATACAAGTTCCCATATTGAGTAAGAGCAATAGTCCATTTCAGAAATGAATCAAAACATTAACCAGTACATTTGCAGTGTATTATATTATTTAGTGCTCACGTGCCGAATCATGCTGCACCGTAGACAAGCTGGAAATGTGAGTACAGAGTGTGCAAAAACTAAAACTCATCCCATCTACAACAACACTGGGCACTGAAATATAACTGCCCTGACTTACTAGCCGACATGCTAACGTCATTACGACATATGGGTCTACTTGACAAAATCTGACATAAATCAAAAGGAATAATCATATTTTTCCAACAACTTTTCATTGCCATAATGAGTTTGGACAATTTACTTATGAGCTAAAAAATAAAATAAAAAATGCTAATAAACTCAACAGATGTCATGGGATTATCGTTAATGTTAATGATAATGACGTCCACTACCGTGTTCACCATTATGTTAGCAGAAAAAAAGAACTGCACGGCTACAAGCACTGTGATATTACAGCAGCAGTAAGAATCAAGCTCATTTTAGCCATTTTGTCATGGTGTTTCAGCTGTAGAGGGTTTGTGGAGACAGCAGAATGAGGATGTGTACTTACCGTGCCGCTTTAGCACCTCTATGCTTTGCCTTAAACCTCTAAGAGACAGTAAAATGGCCCAGCGATCACACGTGGGCAAACTAAAATCACTTTTCCATAAAACACTGTATGCTTATCCACTGTGAGGATCATTGTTTGTTCTCCTATTAGTTATTTGTTGACTTCTGACGAATAATTGAAGAATAGGTGAATAAAACCACAAAAATGTAGAGCAGGAAGTCATAGTGTGTCCAGTGAGAAGAGTTAGATAATTAATGTTATGAATTTGATCTTATATTTGTGAATATGTAATGCCTCGGTGACAGAAAATCTACTGACACCAATTCAAGTCCTCATAATCACTCAAATCCTGAGTTTGTCCTAATCCAGAAGTAATGATGGCTAAAATCTCCACCAATATTTTATAAAAGTTGTATTTTTATGGTTGCCAAATTTTCACAACAAAACTCACCCAATTGCTACGTAAAACTAGCCCAATCACGCTAAAAATCGGGTTTCGGGTGTATAATACACATTTTTGGTTAAATTCTCATTCCAGTGACTAAATATCATGACTAATTGTTATTGGGGTCGTTATAACCTGCGGGAAAACTGCGGACTTGGCAACACTAGGTATTTTAACCCCACGTTGTGATCATTTTCAGGATAAGTTGAATGCTGTGTTAATCCAACAAAAGCTCTTTTCTAAGGTGCTTGAAGAACTTAATTTTACTGTACTTGTAAACATCTTTGTCACAATGAAGAAACTAAACAGTAATTAAATGGTTACAGTATCTTTTCCTTAAACAATGATTTAAAGTTTAACGTAAAATCTTGACATTGGGAAAAATTTGTTATCCATTTTAACTACTCATGTATGTATGTAGTAATGCTGTCAGAGTTAGGGTCAGTGCTTTCGAAGCATTACCTCTTTCTGTCTCTTCTCTGCGGCATCTGCTAGCTGT
Organism: Labeo calbasu; assembly: GCA_019740295.1. Lineage (NCBI taxonomy): Eukaryota > Metazoa > Chordata > Actinopteri > Cypriniformes > Cyprinidae > Labeo > Labeo calbasu. The sequence continues at coordinate 32,552 of JAHKKF010538594.1, forward strand.
CTTCTCCTTGTCTCCTGTGGAAAACATGTTTGAAATGTTTTGCTCAAAAACATAAGAAAAAAAAGAGACAAAAGTGTAGACCCAAGTCTTGACAAATATACATTTCTTAACAAAACTAGCATTTGAATCATTTTAACGAAATAGTTGAATTTAAAATAATTTAATTAATACAATTTATTCTTCTTATTATTCATTTTAAATTAATGAATTGTAGCAGTCACTGAAGGAAAAGTCTTCAGTATTATTTAAACATCATGAAGTTGGTAATTCTATACTTCCATTTTTGTGTTTTCATAACTTTGTTGACTTTGGCAATGCAGAATCCATTATTATGTTTGCATTCTCTCTCTCTGTCTCTCTCTTAAACACAAGAAAAGAAAAACA
>JAHKKF010538596.1:0-31164 GCA_019740295.1 Labeo calbasu
GAAAAAAATAAAATAAAATTGAATTTAAGAAAAGGGAAAAAAGTATTTCATAGGCCCTTAAAAAGTTATTTTTTGTTAAACTTTTAATAAACTGCTGTTAAATTGTGTAAGTTTCAGGATTTAAATGAATTAGAAATGCTTTTTAATTAATAAAATGTAATTTAACCATTAAGACAGAGTCTCAAAGAATTTTAAAAATCCAGAAAAACTGAATATGGAAAAAAATAAAATGGAATTTGTGAAAAAAAAAAAAAAAAAAGGATTTCATAGTCCCTAACTTTCTATTGATCAAAGAATATTTTTTTTTAACAACAACAAGTTTTAACAATAATAATAAGAAATATTTCCTGAGCACCAAATCAGCATATCAGAATAATTTCTGAAGGATCATGAGTAATGGCTGCTTTGCCATCAATAAATGCAATCACATTATATGTTTAAATTAAAAATTGAAAAATAGAATAGAACTGTAAAAATATTTCACAATATTAGTGTTTTTACTGTATTTTTGATTAAATAAATGTAACCTTGGTAAGCATAAGAGATATTTATTTCAAAGAGATTTATTTCATTTAATCTTCACGACCCCAAAGTTTTATAATTTTTATATATATTATATAAACCTTCATGTCAAGGCATGTGCACAACTTTGATGCACATCTTGCTTCACCTGTATTAAGTTCACTAGGTTTTGGAATGTATGGAAAGCATATTGTCCCATTACCCCGTTATGCATATAAATGAACAGCAGGTTGAAACCAGTCAGATGGATCTCTTAATAAATGATAAGCACAAGGAAACATAAACTGGGTTAAGAAAGTGGATTTTCTCTATTCTTTCTCAAGGCTGAGTAAAAACTCATTCCTGAAATCCTTCAGGGACATTTCCAGCATAAGATATGCAATATCAATAGCCCTCATCTCTTAACTGAGAGCAATAAAACCTCTTCCCATTATTGCTGTGTCAGCAAAAAAATCCAGAGAGAGACTCATTATGAAGTATTTATATGTATGACATTATTATTATTTCATTCCTGGCATTAATATCCTTTGTGATTTCCCCAGCAGCTGGCTTTTTCCAGATAACCACCCAAAATGGCAGCAATAATATCCCGCAACTGGCTGAATCAAGACGTTTTTGCACATAAAATTGTTCCATAAATGAAATTAAAACTTGCCAGGGGTTTGTAGATGAAGAATCTCTCCTAGCACATTTCTCAAAACAAGTAAAATGTGACAAACTGAATGACATATGAAACTCTGATTCAGGCTCACTGTAACGTCTTCTCGCACGCAAAATAACACACAAAAACACATCTGGGGACACACACCTAACACAGCTCATCCTGGTAATGAACCAAATCAGAGAGAGGAGGAGGCTACTAATTAAGCTGCAGAATTGTTCTCTAGAGACGCTCACATTAATTAAACTTACATGACATCGAAATCTGCATCTGTCATATATCATTGAAAAGCATGAGTTAACACTTATATATCAAAATATAATCATCTTAAAGCTTTTACTTAAGGGATATTAACTACCTGTGCATTCATTTAAAAGATTTACGTTTTCTACAGTACGTTAAAGTGACAAAAGGTTGACTCAAAGCGACAAGAAGCATTCAGTCGTTCATTAGCAATCACACAACACAAAAGGTCACCAAAAGGTCAGTTCATTACAATTGAGCCATTCTTGAATTGAGAGCTCTCAAAAAAGAATGTCATTAACATTATCCCACACTGTAATGGCTTCAAAACCCAATTAGAGACATCACTAATGCAAGCATCGGGATTACAGTCAAAATGAATAATCTCTTTTTAACCAGGTAAGAGAACAAGTACAGTGAAGTACTATGAAAGGCCATTTCCACCACATAAGAAAAAAAAAAACATGCTTATATGATAAATTAGAATTATGACATCAAAAGTTGAAATGATCAAATTAAGAATTTTTCACATTAAAAATTTCTCTCATAATTTTGACCTTTTATCTCATAATTATCACTCACTAAGACTTTTAATGTCATAATTATTTACCAAGCATGATTTTATTTCTTATGTGGAAGAAACGGGTTTCCATAAAATACTGGGACCACTAGCAATGTGCAGTTCTCCATCAGGGGCCAAATGCAAATGTTGTGACAAGCATGAATTTTAAATCTACACTTATGGCACATTTATACAGTTACTGACACATGGACCTTTTAGGAGTTGAATAACTCATCGCTTCCTCACACTTAATAAACTGCTCTAGAGGTTTAGTGGAGAACATGAGATGTGCTCCTTGAAAACTGCATTTTTGTTGAAATAAAAAGCAGAAGTTATTTAAAATGAAAACTACATTAAAATTCAATTCCTACGTTTGTTGTAAGTAAATTAAAAATATATATTTTGGACAGATGGGCCAAAATAATGTGGCTAGAATGCGTCAAAATTAAATTAGGTCAACTGAATGCACCTTGCAGCACAATGTGCGCTTCTAGTGCAGACAGACTCGAACCGCGCAACCGTTCGGCGTTGCCACCGCTTGTTTGTTTATGTTACATTGACTAAAGTTACACATTTGCCTGTTTTAATAGTAGAAAGTAATAGTTCGCCATACAAAGAAAATTCTAGCATCATTTACTCACCCTAAGGTCGTTCCAAACTCGTAGGATTTTCTTACTTCAATGAAAAACAGGATTAAAAATTGAAGAAAGTCTCAGCTGTTTTTAGTCCATACAATGACTATATGTAGACTTTGACAGTTGAAAAAGTACATGAATCCAATTAATCCACGTTTTCTTAATTTATATCATGAGCATTATTCACTATCAATTCAAATGATTGATCAACTAGCATAAAACAAATAGCGCTGTGCTTCAGGAACGTCAAACGTTTATGCGTGTCACGTGACGACAGGAGCACCAATGAGGTTGGATATTATTGACGTAATATTAAAATAAATTAAATAGTATTTAAAAAAAATAATATAACATAAAAAATATTATAAATAATATTTAGATTATTTAATAGTGTGTTTTAAAGGAGAAGTCCACTTCCAGAACAACAATTTACAGATAATGTACTCACCCCCTTGTCATCCAAGATGTTCATGTCTTTCTTTCTTCAGTCGTAAAGAAATTATGTTTTTTGAGGAAAACATTTCAGGATTTTTCTCCATATAGTGGACTTCTATGGTGCCCAGAGTTTGAACTTCCAAAATGCAGTTTAAATGCGGTTGTAAACGATCCCAGCCGAGGAAGAAGGGTCTTATCATTTACAACCGCATTTAGGATCGTTTAAAGCAGCATTTAAACTGCATTTTGTAAGTTCAAACTCGGGGCACCATATCAGTCCATTATATGGAGAAAAATCCTGAAATGTTTTCCTCAAAAAAACACAATTTCTTTACGACTGAAGAACGAAAGACATGAACATCTTGAATTGCAAGGGGGTGAGTACATTATCTGTAAATTCTTGTTCTGGAAGTAGACTTCTGCTTTAATATCATATAAAGTGAAATTAGATTTCGTGACCAACATTTATTAAAAGAGTTTTATAGGCCTATTAAGATGATAGTTTACCCAAAAATTAAAAAAATTCTCTCATTAATACTCACCCTCACTTCGTTCCAAAGCCATAAGACCTTAGTTTATCTTTAGAACACAAATTAAGATATTTCTGATAAAATCCAAGAGTGTGTTTTCTTTGTGCGCAAAGAAAACAAAAATAATGACTTTATTCAACAATTCTTCTCATGCAAATCACGTCTTCCACCATTATCACTTGCACTGAGTTTGTTATAAATTTTGTTTATGAATTTTTCTGTGCTCAAAATTTTTACAAAAAAAAAAAACAAAAAACGTCCTTGATCAAAACATTAACATGCTTCCCATGAATCCATTGACCTGATCATAAGACGAATCAACATGACAACATTTAGCCATGTCTGATTATATCATAATTACTTACTAACCAACTGAGGCATTTTAAGGTGATATACACTTGATCAAGACATTCTAAGCAGTACTTCCTGTGAAGATGCCCTTGCTACACAGCAGATGGTAAATACATGCATGACTTCACAGAAAATCTCCTGAACCTTAATGAATGTTAGCCTCAGATGATCTTAGTAAAAATGTAATTCCACCACTGACCCAAAAACAGCCAGATCATCTACATCTGTTCGCTGTCTAGTCATTTCCTCCCCCTTTATCATCATCAACACGCCATCAGTGTTAATAAGATTCTCGGCTAATCATTAAAAAAATGTTTATTTTTCAAACACACTGTTTGTACATTATGTCCAATTTGTGATTATGAAGATGTGATTTCAGATGGTAACAGCCTGTAGTCACAATTATTTTGCAGTGACGAACACATCATCAGACCCATAATTATTGAGAAGAGGAGGCAAGGCAAGCCTCTCAAAAGCACTCAGAGAGCACATTTATATGGAGATAAAACATCACCCCTGACATTCCTGAAAAGGGACTTTCACATTACTGCTATACTGAATTCAACCCGTCACCTTGAACTGTGAGCGGCAACACAGTCTCTTTCAGGCAGCACTTGCAATCTGATGCCAATATTGAGAGTCTGCCTCATGAAGAAGCAATTGAAATTCAGTTTAAAACAAATGTCCAAAACAAGTCAAGGTGAGGAAGAACTTTGTTATGAAGGGGGGGGGGGTTCCACAGCACAACATGTATATTAGTTGATTAAGTTCTTTGTTCCTAAGTAACATCACAGCTTGCAGCATTAATATAAAATGTAGTTTATGTGAGTATGTGTAAATATAACTGTAAATGTGACTCATCCAATCAGAATTTGGAGTTGGAACTATCCATTTAGTCTTTTGCTTTTTGACTCATGATATAATATGAGATTTACCACGTTGTTTTACCATATCTTCTGCTCACAAAGCCTGCATTTATTTGATTTAAAATACAACAAAAGCAGTAATATTGCGGAATATTTTTACTATTTAAAATAAATCCTTTTTATTTAAATGTATTTCAAAATGTAATTTATTCCTGTGATTAAAGCAAAATTTTCAGCATCATTACTCCAGTCTTCAGTGTCACATGATCCTTCAGAAATCATTCTAATATGCTGATATGCTGTTCAAGAAACATTTATTATTATTATTATTATTATTATCAATATATCAATATTTAAAACAGTTGAGTAAATCTTTTCCAGGATTTTTTATGAATAGAAAGATCAGCATTTATCTGAAAAGCTTTTGTAAAATTATACACTATACGATTCAAAAGCTCTGAGTCAGTATAATTTTTGGGAGGGATTATAGAAAATAATACTTTTATTTAGCAAGGATGCTATAAATTTATAAAAAAAAGTTATGATAAAGACATGTATAATGTTAGAAAAGATTTCTATTTCAGAAAAATGCTGTTTGTCTGAACTCAACTTCAAAGAAACCTGAAAAAATTCTGCTCCGCTGTTTTCAACATTTTTTTGAGCAGCAAATTAGGATATTAGAATCATTTCTGAAGAATCATATGACTGGAGTAATGATGCTAAAAATTCAACTTTGGAATAAATGACATTCAGATAGAAAACAGTTATTTTAAACAGTACAAATATTTCAAAATGTTACGGTTTTGCTGTACTTTGGATCAAATAAATGCAGGTTTGGTGAGCAGAAGAGACTTCTTTAAAAAAACATTACATATCTTACTGTCCAAAAACTTTTCACTGGTAGTGTATAGGCTGATATAATTTTATACAATATTGTAAGACCTCATATAAGATTTTGGTGATATATACCTCAACATTTAATTAAAATAAACAGCCATTCGTAGATAAAAAGACAGGTTTTATATTAAAAATTACAGCAAACAAAATTCAAGTCTCACTGCTTTTACTAAATGAGTCAGAATACGTTTTATACAACATGTTTTTAAATCTTTTAATGCACCACGGCTAAGGCACAAAAGAACCCTTGTCTGGCCTATGAGGATTTCCAGTTGCTAGACCTCTATAACAAAGGTTCCTTTGACCTACTGCAAGAAAAAAGCAAAATAATGAAAAATCGTATCAGTGCGGGGTTAGCATTTAACAGTCTGGTTCATACCCTTTGTCTGGCCTTGGTCAAATTGCATTTTTCAGCACACAATCTGGTTATTCAAAAATGGAGAAAAGAGTGCAAAGGAAAAAAAAGCTCTTGTCATCACCATTGCTCATCATCTTATTGTCAGGGTGTGGAGCCAATTCCCATCCATGACCTTTAGCAGTGCAGGTGGCTTATGCTAGCCCTCCACAGAAACGCTCAACTTGTTATTTTAAAGTAAACACAGCATAATCAAATTGATTGTGTGTTTTTTGCATTAGGTGCTGTGGGGTACATTAAGTATTAATGTTGAACTGACTTGATTTCATCCCCCTGACAATAATGTTTAACATCGGCTTAATGTGTACGTGGATGCTAGCGTTTGAAAAGCGCTCACGTTACACATGGACGCCAAGAAGTAATGCTGTCCTAAAACAAACTCCCATCGAAATACTAAAAATGACGACGTCACTCAGTTTGAGCTAGCAAGTGTGGGTGTGTAGGGAGCGCAGGCAGATCGGGCTGCAAATAACTTTTGTGGTGTCCATTGTTATGGCAGTATGTTTACAGTGATAGCTGCCCCGAGGGCTGGAGGAGTGGGCAGCTGCTGAGACCTGTCCACCAACAGCATGTCAAACCACCATCTGATACCTCCCTATGTCTGCTTGCTTCCCCACTGGGTAATTGAAATGCTCAGCCACCAGCACTCTTATTGGATTCTCCACTGCCAAACATCTCACTCACTTTTCTGTAGGAAAGCCAGTGCCAAGGCTTGTTTTCCTGATTTGTTTCCTTGCTGCTCTTTTCCCCTTCACCTTGTTTTTGGTTGCAGAGCCTTCAGCTTGGACATGATGAGCTCTGTGTGTGGTTCAGCAGCACAGGTATCCCAACAGACTCGCTCATTCCCTCTTGTTAAGATTGTGCTGTCTCAAGGCCTTGTGTTGTCTGACAATGTCTTGATTTATTGGACTGTCTGTTCCTGGGATTTCATCACTGTCTTTCAATTGCCAATGCCAAGCGGGCTTATTTCGGGAAAGTGCTCACTCTGATCTTTAGGTTCGACTGTCTTTACATATCTCTGCTTCACTTCTCTTGAGAGGTTTAGAAGCATAAGTAATGGAAAGACAGCTAAACCTATTTCTCTTGTGAGGTACAGTAGTTATACAGAAGTAGTTTTCTGCCAGGGAACTGGAGCCCATGTTCAGGACCCCTTTAATCTTTAACCAGTAAATCAGAAAAGTCATATAAATGTATTGGAGAACATTCAGCTCCTAAAACTTTGGAAATCTTGGTATTTGATTTACACAAATTAGGAGTGCCTCACTTTCCAGTATTGTTGTGAACAATGAAGGGAATTGAACTCAAAAGGTTAAGAACCACTGTGATACGGTACATGGTTAAAACAAATTTGTGTAATTTACTTGAATGACACCTACATTTTAAAACTCATCAACACAGAGTTAGTCTATTCTTTTCACTCATTTGGGATAGTTTTGATCAAGATGTTGGAACATGGAAGCAGGAGTTTGCTTCATTCAGACACAAGAGCTTCAGGCGAGGACATTGAGAATGATGTCTAGCTGCTCAAAAGTGTTCAGTGGGGTTCACCTCTGTGGGTTTTAACATTATTGTGCCCGGGTGCTGGGTAGTTGTTCTGGAGTCATATTTAATGGGTTATAAAATATTGGGTTATTTTTTCTACCCAGCCGCTGAGTTGAGCCTGTCTCCAACAAAACAACCTAGCTGTTGGGTTACAGTCAGGTCGCAGGCTTTTTGCGTCCTCTACAGGAGAGAGCGGTTCTAAGCACCACAGATTTGGTGCACTTCTTCAGTGAAATAAAGGTTTGTATAGATTTTATTTCATTTATAAAGTCTTTGCTGTAAATGATATTATTTTACACAGCACAAAATACAGGGACGAGATGTCAGTCAGCTAAATGGAGAAGGCTAAATGCATCAGCAGCGGTCGTTTCGCATGATGGGAATGCCTTTTGCCTTGCATAACAAATTAAATTTATTTGTTATAATACTGAATTTAATTTAATTTGATGTTAAGATACGTTCTCTAATCTCAGTACTGTTTGTTTATGGGCAGGTTATGGAGTCAGTCACAGCATCTTTCAGCTACGAGTGAAACACGAGGCAGCGGTCTGAGGTTTGCGGTTCCTCCGGCGAGCAGCAGCCCATCACTGGCTTGGATTTCACCGACACACTGGCACAAGAACTAGCACTATTTTGGTGAAAAGTGATTACAGACAATGGTTAAATACACTTAAATTAAAATGCTACTTTTAAATGTCACATTTTTTTATTTCTAAAATGCTTGTTAAATGAGTTTAAATGTATGTAATATTGTAAACTATGCTGTATTCACCCAGATCAATTCAATTTGTCTTATATTTTTGTCCATAGGTGTTTTGCTTAATAATAAATGTTCATCTTTTGATTATTTCTGTTGCCTCTATAATTCTTTGTGTGATTTTCCAGCCCTTTTTAAGCTAGCAATGTAATAATTTTTAAACGATAGCTGGCTTAAATAAAATAAACCCAGCATGTTGGGTAAAAACATTTAAACCAACCCGCTGGGTCAAAATAACCCAACATGTGTTCTGTCCAATATTTACCCAGTGCTGGGTTGCCAAATAACCCAAGTTGGGTTGTTTTTAACCCAGCATTTTGTAGAGTGTATTGACTATGGACATGGAATAACAAATAAAAGTATTCATTAAACTGATTATCCAACAATCAGAAGGATAAACCAATATTCTTAATGAGCACATCTAAAATTACAATGTTGTCGTGAGTCTGTGAAGCCAATATCTAAGCAAGGTAACATATTTCTGTCTCACTCATGTTAAATTCCACATACACAAAAAAATGCTGGGTTATTTTTTTTTTAACCCAAATGCTGGGCTCAGCCCACTGAGTCATTTGATTGGGTTATTTTTACTATTTTTTACCCAGGTGCTGGGTATTTTTTTGTTTTCTGTAAGTTGCTGGGTCATTTTTAACGCTGGATTATTCTTGTCTGCTCAACCGCTGGGTTAAGCCTGTCTCTGACAAAACAACCCAGCTGCTGAGTTACAGTCGGTCAGAGCACAGACTTTTTGCATCCTCTACAGGAGAGAGTAATTCTCAGCGCCGTCAATATAATAATTTTTAAACAATAGTTGACTCAATAATTTAACCCAGCATGGCTGGTAATAACATTTAACCCAACCAGCTGGGTCAAAATAACTTGGCATGTGTTCTGTCCAATATTTACCCAGCGCTGGGTTGTTTTTAACCCAGCACTTTTAGAGTGTACATTTGGCCATGTATTGCATATGAAAAACATAATGAACTAGGTCATTATGGACTAACTAAAGAGTTTTTATGAAATTTTAATGAAGTGAAACAGACACAGGAAACTCTATGAATATCCATAAGCTCTATATTCATCTTTATTGGATACGAAAAATGTAGCATTTCTGAAAAAGTTAAGTGCATTTTCAAAGGGAGCTGGTTTATCAGGTCTCTGGAGAGTTCTGGATTCGCTGAGCAGTGAGACGTTTGCGCTGAGGTGTTTTCTCACATTCACAAAGAGTGAGAGGTAAAGGGATTTTACACTACAAGGAAGAGAAGGGTGAATTCTCAACACCCCGCCCCCCACCCTACATGAACCCAGACTAGCGGCATCCCAAAACGCCCTCGCTGCTCTGGGATTCATTTTATCACTGTGGAAGATTATCATCTTTTCATTTCCTCTGTGGATGCAATTCTAGAATGCTGCCAACTTGTGATTGCCACAANGAGAGGTAAAGGGATTTTACACTACAAGGAAGAGAAGGGTGAATTCTCAACACCCCGCCCCCCACCCTACATGAACCCAGACTAGCGGCATCCCAAAATGCCCTCACTGCTCTGGGATTCATTTTATCACTGTGGAAGATTATCATCTTTTCATTTCCTCTGTGGATGCAATTCTAGAATGCTGCCAACTTGTGATTGCCACAACACAAAGTGAAAGGTCAACACTGAATCGGTTAAGAGAGACAGATGAGGATTTTTCAGTGGAGGAATATTTCCATGTAATGTAAATTTCACATTTACCAGTATGTGTTTCTTTGTATGACACAGAGCTGGGGGAAAATGTTAAGTGTAACTTGAGATATCCAGTTAGGGCAACCAACTCAATAAATCACTACTATTGATCTCAAAAGAAGCCGCTTGGTCTGTGGTTATCACAAGGAGGGCAGCCCATTGATTTGTGTTGACTCTCAAATAAAATGTGTACTACAAATATGTGAAGAATTGGCCATCACTTACAATTATGCTGTAAGAAATGAGATCATTCTAAAATGCAAGATAAAATGTCGTCCAGACACATGCATCAACATCATAGCCAGGTACAGTTAAATTCGCACAACTCTCCTTCAGTCAATAAACACAGCCAAGATTTCTAATGGAATCTTAAAGGAATGTTCTGGGTTTGATTGATTAAGCTTTATCAGCAACATTTATAATTTTGATTACCACATACTCAGTCCCATTGCTAAACAAGATTAAAAAAAAAAAAAAAAAGGAATTAAATACAACTGAATGTCAAATGGTTTTTTCTAGGAGGAATAGTAACCAATTATCTAAACCAGTGTTATTTTAGCATAACTTATACAATATCATATTATATATACATATATATATATATATATATATATATACACACACACAATTCAGTGTTCCTTTAAATTTAATTCATTAAATTGGTAACACTTTACAATAAAGTGTATTTCTTACATTAGTTAATGTATTATCTAACATGGACAAACAATGAACAATAACTTTATTACAATATTTATTAATCTTTGTTAAAGTTAGTTAATAAAAATAAAGTTATTCATAGTTAGTTCATGTTATTTCACAATGCTTTAACTAATGTTAACATACAACTTTTGATATTAATAATGCATTAGTAGATGTTGAAATTATTATTAAGATGAATAAATGCTGTAGAATTATTGTTCATTCTTAGTTCACATTAACTAAAGTAATTAACTGATTTTAACTAATGAACCTTATTGTAATGTGTTACTATTTAATTTTATATAGCCTTAATAAAATTACTTTTTTTTATTATTATTATTTATTTAAGTTTAAGTTCATTTATTTTAGTACTTCAGCTTCAGGTTATTTCAATTAGTTCCCAAAGAAAATATTTTCAAATTTTAAATTAAGTTTTTTTTAATTTTTTACTACTAGTTTTTTCTAAGATTAATAGTTTATTGAATTTTTAGCTTTAATTCAATGGCTATAAATAATCTAAACAATAACAAAAATGATCTAAACTAATTATTTAGTCACAGTAACACACTTTTTTATGAGAACCAAAAAATATACAGTACTTTCTTTCATTTTTATCTTCACATTTTGGTATTTACAAGCAGCATTTGTAATGAGATATCCCGAAATTTTACAATAATTCCTCTAGTAAACAGTAGTTTGTAATTAATTGCAAAACATCCCTTTTTGGCATCGTGTGAAAATGTTACTGGCCAATGTTGTCATGACAACAGAGTAGAAAGATTGCATATAACTTTACACAGACAGGGTCAGTAAGCAATTCTGTCACACTACTCTCATGTTAATTCATGTACTGTGCAAGTGTTGTGTTTAAATCGAATGTAAATACGATTCATTTTAAAACCAAGAGACACATCAAATTACTTTTCTGTTGAAATCAACAATACTGTACGTCATAAATCCAGTTGATAGAGCTAAAAATGTAGTGAACACAGGTCAAACAGACATGTTCAGTAATTGGTAAATGATGTCTCGTAAAGCTTATATAAGCCCATAAAATGAAGGGGTTTGGGACAGGGGTGACGTAAAGGAGCTGCATAATGAGATTAGCATCCTCTGTGTGTTTGATGCAACTCAATCAAGCAGATCCCCAAGGTTTATGACTCTATTACGGCCTGTGACATCGAGAGAGGAGGGCCGGGGTCCTGTCCCTGTGTCTCTGGCATCAGACGCTCAGCCTGTGATGAACTAGCCGGTTTGGAGGACATCAGATAACAGAAGAGCGCTGAAAGAGAGAATAACAGCTTACAACCTCCTGTTTAATGCTTTTATTTGACAGTGAGAAAAGAGCCAGACAGATGAATGATCCCAGAGAGGACATTGCTTTGGGTGAATGCTTGTAAGATCAGCTTTTGCGTTTTTAGTTTGAGAGGGAAAGAACGAGTCATGAATTAATGCCCGTACACACCAAGAACAATAACTATAATCAAATTTTAAATATCATTCTGGCGCAAATTCTTAAGGTGGAAAGTTCTGCAGGCAAAAATGTCCATTGTCTACTGTCAATAGTGTACGGTAGTATATATGTATAAAGCACAGATCACATAAAAGCCACTTTCAAAGCACACATGTAAATCTTCATGTTCATGTGAAATTCTTGATTGCATGGATTCAGACTGAAATTTGATGGGATTTCACCCACAGAAAAATCCCAGAACAATGGTATACGAGTCATTTTTTGTCTTGCTGATCTGTGACGAAAAGATTAACAGCCAGTCAAAATCTGTCTTTAAAGCATGTTTGCACTAAAAATAAATCATAAAGTTTGAAGTGACTAAATGAAATTTAGAGTAGTTTTACAGAATATGGTATAAAAATCCACAAAACCTTATAGTAACATTTTACAATAAGGGTTTCATTTGTAACATTAGATAACTACATTAATCAACATGAATTAACAATGAAAAATACTTTGAAAGCATTTATTAGTCTTAGTTAATGCAACTTTCAGCAATTAGAAATACACTACAGAAATCAAACGTTCATCTGTTAGAATTATTTAATAAGCATAAGGTATCATGAACAATGAACATCTGTTAAACATTATTAAATACTGTAGCAAATGTATTGCTCATTGCTATTTAATAGTTGAAGTGTATTTACACTGAAGTAATATTTTACATAGTTTTTTCCTATCAAAACCCAGTTCAGTCCAAAGTTATTTTATATTTAGTCCATCCTGTTAAGCATTTTTATGATATTTTAATGTCAGAAATAATTCTAATAATGCAGTGTCAATGACTATTTACTGGAATATGAATAATGTATTACTTTAAAAAGTAAACAAAAAATGCATTTTTATGCATTTGTACCTGAAAACAAAACATATAAAATGCACTGGAAAGAAAGTGAGTTTAATTCATATAACAGGGCAGATATTTTTCGTTTACTGTTTTATAGACATTGTTTTGTAAATGGTTAAACGTACCAGTCAAAAGTTTTTCTGGTTTGTTTCATGTTTGTTTTTTAAAGAAAAACTCACCAAGCCTGCATTTGTTTGATCCAGAGTACAGCAAAACAGTAAAATTTTGAAATATTTTGACTATTTAAAATAGCTATTTGAATATATTTTAAAATGTAATTTATTCCTGTGATTTCAGCGCTGAATTTTTAGCATCATTACTCCAGTAAGAATTTTTGTCAGGTTTCTTTGATGAATAAAAAGTTCAGAAGAACAACATTTTTTAAATAGAAATCTTTTGTAACAGTAAAAAAAATTATACTGACTCCAAGATTTTGAATGGTACAGTGTATAATGTTACAAAAGATTTTATTTCAGATTAATGCTGATCTTTGGATCTTTCTATTCATCAAAAAAATGTCTACTGTTTTAAATACTGATAATTATAACAAGGGCTGTTTCTTGAACAGCAAATCAGCATATTAGGATGATTTCTGAAGGATCATGTGACACTGAAGACTGGAGTAATGATGCTGAAAATGTAGCTTTGATCACAGGAATAAATTACATTTTAAAATATATTTAAATAGAAAGCAGTTATTTTAAATAGTAAACATATTTCACAATATTACTGCTTTTGCTGTATTTGGGATCAAATAAATGCAGGCTTGGTGAGCAGAAGAGACTTCTTTAAAAACATTACAAACCTTACTGAACTTTTGACTGGTAGTGTATTTGCCTGAGCTTGATCAAAATCATTTTTCAAATGTTTTAAATCCTGTCATGAACACAAAAAGTGATTTGAAAAAACATTATGATGTCCAAAAGGCACCAAATTTCAGGAATAGCCCATCAATCTTTTTTTACTTCATAAACAATTTCACATGGTAATGTCAATGATTTATGGAGCACTAAACTAGAAACGTCCCCAGTTTTCTTTTCAGAAACCTGAGTATCTTAATCCTTGTACAGGCCATACATAAAACACAAAGTTTTCCGCCCAGGAAGAAATACATTTGGCATGACGTTTCAGCGAGGAGCTGTTTAACAATACAACAGCAAAGCCATTTATTATTTTTCCATTCTGAAAATGCCCATATTACACATGTTAATGTTATGGTAAGTATATGGGCAAAAGAACACCTAAACAAATGTTCCTCCTTATGAATAATGACACAGAGCTTGTAAAGGTGTACTGTAATCTAGCGGGAATAGCTAAGTGACTTTGTCCCCATGGTTCCAAACACGCAGAGCTGTTTCCTGGGTAGTTCATTCACAGCTACTGCAAAGATGATGAGCTCACAGTATGGGCTAAACAGCACTCTCACTTCAGCTGCCATCCTTTGAATTACATCATAAATCACTCATAAGTGGGGAACAAAAGCGTTCCTGTGTTTCGAGCATAAAGCACCGGCGTCGGGTTGATGGGAGTTGCGCCGCTCGAATGGGAGTTTTTCACCTTGCAGAAAAGTCATTTTATGGGCAAAATAAGAGATTCCGAGCACAGTCTATTTACCGGACGCTGAGAAACAGATGAGCAGTACTGCGTAAGGAGCTTAAGTGGAAAAAACTGAGAAGTCAGTGGTCTGTTGAGGAAAGCTCATCATAAACTTGGTCAGTTCTCCCACCCTCTCAAGACCCAGAGTGCCAAAGAACTGCTAGAGAGTTTAAGAGGCTTACCTCCTCATCAAACACACACACACATAAATCTAGATGCATGAGTGCATACACTTCAGACCGGCATACAAATGTGTGATTTACATCCCTCCGTTTGTCAGTTTGAATTTTAAGGACAAAGTGATTAGAACCACTAAAGCACAAGCCATAACAGAAGTGGCAATTATGAGAAAAACTAATTAGCAGATGTGGGTAGGTAAACAGGATTGAGAATCTATAAGACTCACTCACCTTCTAGCAAATGCACAGCTCAGATACAATTACTGATGGATGAGTCTGCTGTTAATCTGTGGGCTTGAAGGATTAATGTTGATTAAAGGGTTAACACATTCACCCCCATTTTTAACCCAACTCTTAGTCCCAACAAAGAACTCACACATAAATCACTGGACTGCTGTAAGTTGATCAATAAGTGCTAACTGTAAAAGGCATTAGCATTTTACGTTATTCACTGCGATTTGTGTGTGTGTTTGTGTGTGTGAAAGGTTGTGGTGACATTATTCATGACATTATCCATTATTGACATTATCCATTTCTCACACACAGGCCACTTTGTTTATTGTATATGGGTGTTTCTTCGCCTTTTGTGCCCTAGAGGATTATTTTTATTAAAATTAACATTATATTAGGATCCCATTAAAACTGTGCTGCTTTTCAAGTTCCAGACAGAGACATTCAGTCTTAAAATATGAATTATTACTTGTTTAAAACTATTATAATCTAAACAGACTGAGAAACAAACTTTTTTTTTGGCAAATTTAGTGCACTTTGTTACCATAGAGACAACAATGTCAGTGAAGAGCACACTTGTGATGTGTGAAGATAAGGAATATTTTTAACAGAAATTTATTGTGCATTATTTCCAATTAAGCTGTCCAATTAAATAAAGTTATGCAAAAAAAAAAGACAATGTTTTTTCAAGATTCATAAAAATAGCCTTAGCAAGACCCATATGCAAATGTAATATACTGTATGTACATTTCCATATGTGAAAAAAGTTGTCGTATGAGAAAAAAAAAAACATGAAACTTGGAAATGGAACAATGTCATGTATAAAAATATATGTAGCCCATACAAATTTGTATGTTTATGTGTTTATGTGTTTATGTATATATAATACTTTTTACCACCCTAAAACCTGTCAATGCATGTTGATATTACAGAGGTAAATATAAAAGACAGACATGCATTTAAAAAAAAAGATACATATATATAAATAGACAAAACAGATTTTTTGTATATATGGTCTTTTAATAAACTTGCTTATATAAATGAAATATTGTTGACATATGTGACCCTGGGCCACAAAACCAGTCATAACCAGCATGGGTATATTTGTAGCAATTGCCAAAAATAGATTGTATGGGTTAAAATGATTGATTTTTGTTTTATAGCAAAAATAATTAGGATATTAAGTAATGATCATGATGATTTATAAAGATATTTTGTAAATTTCCTACTGTAAATATATCAAAACTTAATTTTTGATTAGTAATACACATCACTAAGAACTTCATTTAGACAACTTTTTCATTTTCTCAATATTTTGATTTCTCAAAACATTCAGATTCCAGATTTTCAAATAGCTGTATCTTGGCAAAATATTGTCTTACCCATACAAACCATACATTAATAGAAATACATCAGCTTTCAAATAATATATAAATCTCAATTTCAAAAAATTGACGCTTATGACTGGTTTTATGGTTCAGGGTCACAAATGAGCGATATCAGCTATATCGCATGGCTGTGAGTGTACGATTTATCCAAAACGAATTATATTTTATGTTTAACCACTATAGAGACATCAGAGCCAGCAGTAAATTCCAGAAGAACTGGCTGAGGTAAGGTTTCTCTCGGCAGGTTCGTGAGCACTGAACACCCGGTGACGCCCTGGAGCTCACATCTCTAAAAATATCAAAGCAAATTTTCAAATACACGTTATCTTTATTAACAAACTGCATGTTTGAAGTCTAAACAATTACATTCTCGCCTAAAAACTCTTAAAACTACATTCCATGACACCAAAACAATATTATTTATGAAATTATAGTGGATGACACTCACTGTGAGAAATTCACTGAGTTCTGTTATCACTAGAATATTGCACTCCTCTCAGGCAATCAGATTCGAGAACCAGAAAGAACTGTTTTATAAAATTACATATTGCCTCATGGCAATATCACTCTTGATATAGGGCAATGTATGTCATATTAAATTTCAATATGATGACAGAGGAATTGGCCACTTTACGCCATTTGCATTATTATCACTTCCAATATAAAATGTTATTATACACAATCCATTATTTAGGGTGCAATAAAAATGTTCATTTTTTGCACATTTTTTCTCTTCTGTATGCATAAACATTGTTTATAGCAGACAAATTAAATGAAAGCGTGAAATTAAACAAATTAAATGAAGTCAAAGCATGAAAAAGTGTGTTCTATTAAAAGTTTACAAGGCCAAAAGTGCCTGGAGTTGAAGAAACACTCACACATGGAAATGTCCTTGCATTTATATATTGAGTTAATCTCTCAGTATATGTGAAATTCTCTGTGTTTGTGAAGGATGACTCCAGTTAGGTAGGGAAATCCCTAAATGACTTAACTTTCAGAGACGTGAAATCGCCATTGAAATTAATCTACTGATGAGTGGTGGGGAATTATCTGCAGAGAGAGGAGAAACGCAATGCTGAGAACTATATTATGCAAAGAACATGGAGTTATTTGATGTAGAGAGAGAGCGAGAGCGTCTCTATGCAAATCTGTCTTGACTTGCCATTTGGATATCTGAGTTTCTTAACTACAAGGACATTTTTAACACTCTCAAACTTTCTACTCTGTTTTCCTCTGTTGCTATAGAGACAAACACCTCGAAATGGCTTTACAGAAAAAAAAAACCCTGTGAACTTAGCGTATACCTGACAATGAAACCAGAGAAGGTGTATGTTCTCCAAGCGATATACAAGCCATTGTACTCCGAAAGTGTGGTCATTGACCTTGCGATGAAAGCCTGCTTCTCCATGAGCCAGAGTACAAAATGACATGCTTGAAAAACAGCGCTACTCAGGCACTTCAGCCAGATGCTATGACCTTACAGACACTACATACAAAATGTATCTTAATTAAAGGTGACGAAATAAGGACTTCTCACAGTAATACATCCACTTAAAGGACAAGGAAAATAACCTTTATGTTGCCGGCTCACAAGTTCACCATGCACAGTGACATGAAAATAAATTACGTGGGCAGTTGTCATTAGCTATACGCGATTTTGAAACACCTCTTGAGTTTGTGTAGCCGGTTAAAGTAGAACAGCCATCGCTGGAGGATCTCAACAAACAAATTATGCAAAGTTGAAATGCCACAGGAAGCCTTAAC
Organism: Labeo calbasu; assembly: GCA_019740295.1. Classification (NCBI taxonomy): domain Eukaryota; kingdom Metazoa; phylum Chordata; class Actinopteri; order Cypriniformes; family Cyprinidae; genus Labeo; species Labeo calbasu. The sequence goes on from JAHKKF010538596.1 coordinate 18,358, forward strand.
CTACGTTTACCCCAAGGCTCTGAGCTGCACACTGCATACTGAGGGGGGAAAAAAACAAGCAAACAACCAAAATAACATAGACATTTCTAGGCACTTCTTTGTGCATGCATGCTTGCACACACTCACATACATAATGTGAGAGAGAGAGCAACTGAAAGCATGTGCGAAAAGGGGTGTTAACCTCTACAATAGTGAACTAGAAATGAAAGTACTGCCGTGCCTCTTCGCATTCAGCTGAGGACTAGATGGGTGGCAATACAAATCAGCACAAAAGCTTTAGAGGTGTTGCTTTTGACATATTAATTGCTTCTGGTATAGTATGTCCTTCTTGGTGCAAGTTGTGACAGAAATTACTCTGGAAAAAAAAAAAGTGCACTAACCATTCAAAGGTTTGGGGTCGGTAAGATTATTTTCCTGTTTTTAAAAGAAATCTCAGTAGCACTGTGCAATAGTACATGATTAATCAAGCACTAATACCTAAATTAAATATTCATTTAACATGAACTATGATTCACATGAATTCATATGACTCATGTTGCAGTTAAGGTTAGTACTTGATTAGCACATGTCTTAACTCATCAGTATATGTTAAAGTAATATTTAATTTAGGTATTTGATTATTCATATACTGTTATTGTAACTGGGTAACACGTTAGTATAGGGAACAATTCTCACTGTTAGCTAGTTGCTTATTAGCATGCCTATTCATAACATATTGGCTCTTTATTAGTACTCATAAAGCACAAATTCTGCATGACCATATTCTACATCCCTAATCCTACCCAGTATCTATACTAAACAACTACCTTACTAACCTCTAATAAGCAGCAAATTAGTAGTTTATTAAGGCAAAAGTCATAATGGTTTCTCAATAGCATGAATTGGACCTCAAAATAAAGTGTGACCAAAATCACACCAATGCTGCATTTATTGGGTCAAAAATACAATAAAAACAGTAATATTGCAAAATATTACAACAAAATAGCATTTAAAATGACTGTTTTCCATTTGAATATTTTATATGAGTAATTTGTTCCTGTGATGTGAAAGCTGAATTTTCAGCATCATTACTCCAGTCTTTAGTCAGTGTCACAAGATCTTTTAGAAATCATTCTAATATGCTTATTTGTTGATTAATATTATGACACATGAAAAAGGTCATTTCTTAAAAGAAAGAAAGAAAGAAAGATCTTACTGACCCCAGACCTAAATGCATAAAATCTAACACACACACTCACAAAATAACTTCAGTCCCACATTCCTATACTCTAAACAATGCTAGGAAAACAACTATTTCTGGATTATTTGGCAACCCAGCACTGGGCAGGCCTAAATATCGGGCAAAACACAATATTTAATTTAATACTTATAGATAACCTATCAAAGGTTTTTTCATTTAAAATAATAAAAGTGTACTCTAAAATCTGTTCCACTGGCACGTAGCGAATGGAGCGGAGCGGGCATTTTCAATTCATTCTTATGGAAGCTGATCTTAAACGCTTGTGCTGTGCATTATGGGATTGAAAGCGGCACAGAGAAAGCGTTGAGAGCAGCTGAGAGCATCAAAGAGGTTGGGCATTCCTCAACTTTATGCAAATCACGAGCAAAAAACGACCAATTGCTGTGAAAAGTAGGCAAGGCAAGGTTTTGACGTATGTTTCCGAAGTGTTTGTGGAACTGGTGGATTACTGAGCTGAAAACACATATTATTGAAAAAGTCGTCCAAAAGTAAATGCACTTTGCATGCTTTCATTATATGCAATGGTGCTAATGAAGTGTTTAGTTTGCAAACCACTGTTAATAGAAGTAGATGAAACGCAAACAGGGCGTGCTTTGGGGCGTGTGAAATTTAGGGCAGAGCATGCCTCTGAAAGCATTGTTTACACTCTGTTTGCAGTTCATCTTCTTCTTTTAACGGCGGCTCGCAAACTAATGGGTGCCTTCTTGGGCGCCATAGCATATAATAAAAGCATGCAAAGTGCATTTACTTTTGCATGACTTGTTCAACGTTATGTGATTTCAGCTCAGTAATCCACTAGTTCTGCAAACACTTGGAAACATATGTCAAAACCTTGCCTTGCCTACTTTTCACAGAGATTGGTTGTCGCCCGACGTTTTTCGCTCATGATTTGCATAAAGTTGAGGAATGCCCAACCTTTTTGACGCTCTCAGCCGCTCTCAACGTTTTCTCCGTGCCGCTTTCAATCCCTTAATGCACCCCATGAGCGTTTACACTCAACTTCCATAGGAATGAATGGAAAACGCTCGCTCCGCCACGCTCGCTACGTGTCAGTGGAAACGCACCGTAATCTATTGTCAGTGAGCGCTCTCAATGCTTTCTCCGTGCCACTTTCAATCCCATAATGCACCCCATGAGTGTTTACACTCAACTTCCATAGGAATGAATGGAAAACGCTCACTCCTTTCCACTCGCTACGTGCCAGTGGAAACACACCGTAACAGTGGCATCCAGTTTGGCACAGACAACCCAACATTGGGTTACACTTAGCAGGGTAGGTATGTTAGGGGGTCCATCATTTGTGACCCTGGACCGCAAAACCACAAAAAATAAGTGTCATTTTTTTTTATTGAAATTTACACCACCTGAATAAATAGCTTTCCAATTATATGGTTTGTTGGGATAGGGTGATATTTGGCCGAGATACAACTATTTGAAAATCTGGAATCTGAGGGTGCAAAAAAATCTAAATATTGAGAAAATCGTCTGTAAAGTTGTCCAAATTAAGTTCTCAGCAATCAGGCTGAACACAGCATTTGGGTAAAAAAAAAAGTTCCCCAGCATGTTTTAGAGTGTAACTAGCTTTAATAGACTACTTTCTCAAACTCTGACAAATTTAATGTGTTAATACTGTAATGTGTGTAGGCTGTTTGCATTTTTTAAGAGGGCACATCAAAGCTGAACAGGTTCATGATGAGAAATAAACAGCAATGTTTCTAACACTCTACAACAGTATAATGTTAGAAATATTATACTCTAAATGTATAAAAATGTAGATATCTGTATTTCTTTATGGCATTCTAATGTCCTTCATTATGTATGCAACTGCAACTGCTTTTAGTTTTGGTACTTTTCGGTTTATAGGATTACCGTCAATGGGTTTGTAATTCATTTTGACTATAATATAGTGTAGATAATTCTGTTAAGGTATAATAAAGACTGTATGTCTAATAGTCTTTCTACACAGCTAATTGGTTATTTCAGAGGTTAGTAATGGAAAAGTTATCGGTGCTCATCTATATTGATTATACTGCACCTGAAGACCACAAACATTGAGCATGCAGTTTGAATTTAGAACTTAATTCTCCATGGCAACATCTACCTCATAGTCTCACGACTTACAGAGCTATAAAGAGAAACCAATAAAGTCACCGCACTTTTCATTGTTATTTCTCAGTGTTCACTTTTTATTTCTTTAAAAGCTTTGCTGATGCCTCTCAGCAGATTTAGCACAAGGGCAGGATGTTCACAAAAAGTTCAGAGCTAACATATTTAACAGCAAACGTTTTGATAGAAAGTGTCCAGATGGGATTTGAGCTCCTACCTTGCGGTAGTTACACCTACAAAATACGGCGCAATGTACGAAGGAGTAGAGGAGCGAGTGGTTCACGACGATAAGCATTAAACATGAGTCATTACGCAGCTACACAACAAGGGCACTTCCACCATTTCCGAGAATTATCATGGCTCTGCGAGCTCAGGGAAAACGCTGTTTGTTTGCCATAGATCATTTGGGTCTTTTGAATGATTGTATTTTGTTCTGTTTTGACCATTTTCTACCTTTGTGCTCGCACAGGCTCAGCAGGGACAGATAAGAGCCAAATGCACAGCTCCAATCAGAAGTATCTTGTCGTGCCTCACACGCAGTGACCTGGCCTGTGGAGATGTCATTCACTTATCGGGAAGGAGAAAGCAGAAGTCTCTTTCTTTCTCTCAATCTCTACCTGCCGAGGCCTGACAGAACACAGAGGTGTACGGGGAGTCGGTCTCTGCTGATAACAGCCCAACTTCACATGTCGGCAAATAGGTTTCCATTTCGCTTTTGCAGTTCACTGGTCCTTATCCACATAAACATTCCATCAGCTCATGTTGGTAAGAAATGTAAAGAAAGAGAGTGAAAGGATGTACAGAAAGAGAGACAATGACTGAGTAGGTCAAATTTAGGGCTGCGCGGTTCTTGTGAGACGTATTTTCTAGAGCAGGAAAAAATGATGGTTAGCAATGAACTGAAATATAGTTTTAGCCTCTTTTCAAATCTCTTTCAAATGACAGACTTGAAGCTGCACATTCTGATGGCACAATCCTCCTGACAGCTTCCAGTTCTGGCTTAGAGGATGACTGCACACTCCCAGAGAAGAAGACCAGGGAAGGGAATTGCAGCTCCAAATCCGTGTTTGGCTTCATTTGGCAAGACCATCATGCAGGTGGCTAAGGTAAAGACCAGTGTTGGGGAAAGTTACTTTTAAAAGTAATGCATTACAATATTGCGTTACTCCTGAAAAAGTCACTAATTATGTTACTTAGTTACTTATTATAGAAAGTAATGCGTTACGTTGTTTTTGCGTTACTTTTCAAACCTGGGCTGGGCTTGCTTATTTGTTTTTAATATTAAAAATTAAATTTTTGGCAAATGTGAAAGCCCTTTCACACCAAAATTGTAAATGAATAAGCCTCAGGCTGAAGGAAAAGTAAATTCACATCTGTACAGCAGAAAGCAGAAAAAAAATAAAGCACACTTATGTTTATCTAAAGTAATCTCAATAAACAGAAAAACTAACAAAGTAACTGGCATTACTTATTTTAAAAGATAACTCAGATATTAACTTGTAAATTAAAAAAGCAATGTGTTACTATACTAGTTACTTGAAAAAAGTAATCTGATCACATTATTCCCATTACTTCTAATGCGTTACCCCCAACACTGGTCAGGACTGACTTTGCATGACTTCTTTAATAGTTACAGTATCCATTAAAGAACTTCTGCTTTCATTTTTTACAGGTCTTATAAATGGTGCGACAATAGGAAGTTATATTTGATGTGGCAACATTAGTCACAAGAATTCAATAAAGACAGTTCTAAATATAAATGACTGAATATGAATGAGTGCTTTTTGAAATGAATTATATAGACATACACTACCATTCAGAAGTTTGAGATCAGAAAGTTTCAGTGAAGACCTTTTTCATTTGTTACCAAAAAAAGGATAATTTAAATTAAAGTTTTTTTAATTAAAAAAGCCACATTTTTTAGTTTTGAGAAATGTTTCTTGAGCAGCAAATCAGCATATTAGAATGATTTCTGATAGATCACGTGACACTAAAGACTGAAGTAATGATGCTGAAAATTCAGCTTTGCATCACAGGATTAAATTACATTTTAAAACATGTGACCTCAGACCACAAAACCAGTTGTAAGTGCACAGGTAGCAATAGCCAGCATAACATTGTACGGGTCAAAATGATCGATTTTTCTTTTATGCCAAAAATCATTAGGATATTAAGTAAAAATCATGTTCCATGAAGATATTTTGCAAATTTCCTAGGATGCTATTATGCTTTTTCTCTTTTTGAACTTTAGTCAGTGTCTGGTGTGTATCTTCGGGCATAAAAAAGATCTACAAAGATCTACAAATCTCAAAGTCCACTCCAAAAGAAGATATTTTGTTTTTAAAAAATCCCTTTTCAAGAATTACAACGAACGGCTCCTTTGGACTACAGCGTTTGTTTTCCGCATGCAATAATGTCACAACGTGGCCCATTAGAATATTATTAAATTAAATCCAGCCCACGGAAATTCTAATTGTTGGAGGGAGGGTAGGGACGAGGTGGGGATTAGCCTAACTTTAGAGATCCAGCGCAGAGAACCGCTTCAACGAGCCACAGTGCGGCGGGTATAAACACAAGCATTGACTAGAGTGGCCGCTTTAGGGCTGTAACGCGCCACAGATGTGTGCAGTACAGGGGGTCGAAACGTGCCGAAGCCACGATCTACTCCGGTTGTCGCGTCGGAGCCGTAACGCACCGCAGACGTTCATTCATCATACTGTGTAGATAGATTCACTTATGACTCAAGTGTTTTTTAAAATACATAAACTTGCACTAGAACAGGCTAGGCTGATCAGTGATGATGTTAGGCTGTTTTTAGCCTTATGCTGGAGCTGGTTTCGGGCAATGAAACTAAGTATGTAAATAAATAAATACATGAGCACGATAATATCATGTATTTGCGATCTCGCAGGCTGACGATAGGACCCAACTCTACTGTAGCGTATTATTTACTCACCTTCCATGCATCCTAGGTGTATATGACTTCGTTCTTTCAAACGAATGCAATCGGAGTTATATTAAAATTTATCCTGGCACTCCCAAGCTTTAGAATGGCATAGATGGGTGTTTCTCCTCATCAGTCCAAAACAAGTCCAATAATATGCATCTATCCATAATACAAAGTTCCTCACACAGTTCCAGGGGGTTAATAAAGGCCTCCTGTAGTGAATCGATGCGTTTTTTGTAAGAAAAATATCCATATTTAAAACATAAAAATCATTTTAATCTAGCTTACGCTAACAGTTCACAGAACTTGCTTCTTTGCCAAGGGCGTGGCAGTACTGAAATACTGCCTAAGCTGTTCGCCAATCACAACGCAGTGGGACAGCTAACCAATCACAGCACATTTCGTTTTTCGGAAGGCAGGCCTTCATTAAACCCGAAACTAATCGAGCCAGTCGTGCCAGGCTGGGAGAAATGTACTGTAATAATGTAAATTACGTTAAAAATAATGCGTTTTTCGAACCACCAAGCATGAAAGCATGTTCTAGTACAGTGGTATGCATTGCCAAGAACTTCATTTAGACAACTTTAAAGGTGATTTTCAAAAAGGACCTTGGAATATTTTCCTCAAAAAACCTTACTTTCTTTTCAACTGAAGAAAGAAAGACATGAACATCTCGGATGACACTAGGGTGAGTAAATTATCAGGAAATTTTTATTCTGGAAGTGAACTAATCCTTTAATGTCAAAGACTCTAGGACACTTGAGGGAAACTGACATCCACTAAAGATCACTTTGCGACCAGTTACTTAAAAGCAATTGCAACATGGCTTGATATTGCCATCTAACGCAAAGAAATTCATTCAGCAAACTTTTTGCAAACAGCAAGTTAGTCAGGAGAATGATGAATGCTTATGATTCTCTTAAAAAATCGTGACTCGCCACAGATGGAGTGGAACATCCACAAATCAATTCTGCAGTTAAACATAAATGAAAAACAAAAGACATATCACCAAACGCATTAGATCTCTTCAATAATCTATTCATTTCTAACCTCTGTGGAATGAGCTTAAAAATCAAAGCGTGCGTCTTGGCATGCACTTACTTGACGAGGAGGCTCGGTTGCTGGAGCAACGACAATTATAACAGTCATCGCACGAGGGATGCTTATGTTTTTCGGTCTTCAACTTGAGCAGCTGTACACGTTCTGCATACATTCTCTGTAATTTCACACTGCGTTTCAATATAACATCATCTAGCTGAGTATTTCTCAACCATTTGGAGATAATTAAGTGGTCGGCCTTCCAGTAAGCCATTAAGAAAATCACACGAGCATCAATACTCTAATTCTAAGCCTTAAGGCAAGCGGCCATCGATTCTGTCACTTCCAATGGCAGGGTCCTCTATGGAGGCCAGGAGCCTGACTTCTATCGAAACAGATCTTGCCTAAAGTTTTCTCTTCGTGGCAAGGTTTGCAAAAGGCAATTGTGTTTGTGATGTTCAAAATAAAAGCAATCTGCTTTGGATCACAGAGTTTGACCTGAATTTGATTCCCCTAGCTTGCTGTAGACGCTTCTGTTTGAAACTCGGCTCAACTTCAAATTGTCAAAATACACCAACACTTGAGGAGCTGGAGATTGCGCTGTATTATTTCTAAATCCGTATCCAGGAGAGAGCAGATGATCCACATTTTAGCACGAAATGCCCAATGTGTTTAAAATGCAAGACATTAAGACACAAATAGAGCAGAACCGTAAACACTGTGAACACTGAAATGTCATCTTAATCTCTTTAAGCTTCAGTTCTCTAAACAAATACTCAAGCCTCAAAAGGAATTTACCATGAATTTGCGTGTGATGTTCGAGGAGGAGGTTTATTTTTTTATGAGATGAAGCCGTGGGAGTGCAGACGACCTCAATGAAATGGAAACGAGCCCAAACTGCATCTGGAGGTTCGGCGGATTCTCGCGGAGCTGACGGTCTTCAGTCTGGAATGAAAGACTTAGACAAATGTTTAATGCATTTATTATGATTCGGGGTGACTGTCTCCGTCACCTTTTCCGCTGCTCCGCTCTCGATGACGGCTCTTCAATCATTCAGCCGATTGTGAAATACAACACGCCGTTAACACGCTTAAAGCACGGAGCGAGCGCGCAAAATAAGTTCCAGCCAAATTGTTCTTATCTCTAACTCCCCGACAGAGCGGCGCATCAGAAGACTTTCATCGTTTTTAAAATGCCTTTGACAGCTGGAAAAACCTAATTGCTCAGGTCCCTCGTCATCTCATTAAGAACCATAGGTGCATCTTGGAAAAAAGCTAAATGCGTTTTTTAGTTGGGCTGGCAGGAGATGGAGTGCGAGCGGCAACGCGGAGGGCTTGGCATTGGGTTCACGCTCGCACCGAATGAGTTTCTCTCTTCAATCAAAGAACAATAAATTTGAACAAGGCTGACTACCCAGACAGCTGACAGACAACCGCCATCACCTAATTGGTGGCAGAGGTCTTTTATTCAGAGTGAGCGGGTATAAATCGCTCTCACAATAAAAGAAAAGGCTCTAGAGAAATTTAAGGCGGGAAATGCATCCTGAGTGGAATCAAACGGCCACTGTTAGAGGACTACGCGAGAGTATTGTCCTGGCCGTTCACTTCAGCCTCTCAGCAGCTACTCAGTGAAGGTAAGGGGGTAAGAGAAAAGAAAGAAAAATGGATTGATGGATAGGACACAGATTGAAAGGGAACTTAAGATGGCTTTCTTTTCGTCTCCCTTTCACCTAAAGAGCAGGTTAGTGTGTTCGAGCGCGAGTGGGGGAATTGAAGACCCCTGACATCAGCAAACACAGATATGGTTAAAGTGCAGCGATTGCTGACTAAGGACCAGTGAGTGACATCTTTTAAGTGCACGGAGGGATGCTTTTAGAAGCGTCGCTGCTGGAGAGGACAGAACGGGATGTGACTCTTACCACAAAGCTGACTTTCAAGTTGTCTGGGGGGTACGGTGACGTGACGCTAAGGGATATTTTGTTCTGTGACGCACCTGGTCCATATTTAGCAAAGCTACTGCCACAGCGCTGAGGGAAAAAGAGCTGTCCATCTCTCAGAAAGGTCACATTTAGGGTTGCCAACTTCAGCAGAAGAAAATAAGTCATTTCACTGTTAGTGAAAATAAGCACTTTCTTTATTTTATATATGGCATAGTAGCAGGAAACAATTGGTGAATGAAATGAAAAAAAGAAATGTTTACAGTGTATGTGTGTCTATAAAAAAATGCTTGACTGAATTAGGTGCTAAAATTCATTTGAGACGCAATCACTTCGATTTCGGCTCAGTGACAAATGTCAACTCGAACTGTCTCACATCATTACATACATGTCAGTTTGGCTCCTACCTTCCCTAGTGCAATAACACTGGAATCATGACTGTACGTAAATATTCAGACTGGTTTCATTGTTATTTTTAGGTATTCATACATAGTATTTTCAATATTCTATTTCAATATTCTATCTATGTTTGCTTTAGAAACATAAACATCTTTACTAATTTTTTATATTTAATTTATATTAGTTTTTTTAATCTGAAACTGTCAAATTATGCAAGTTTGTTAAACATGAAAATAAACATATTTAATTACTCAAAGTGATTGACCAAATAAAATCCACTGATTAATTCCACTTATACTACTGGGCTGTTGAATGCTTGAATCTGATTGGCTGATGAAGGTGTGCTAATTTTTAGGGAAAGTAGTTCCAGGCAGGTATGTATTACATGTCCATATCACTTCACAAAATGTTTTCAATATTTTCAAAAGTCTGTACAGCCTACAACAACAAAATAACCAAAACCCACAACGACACTGACCGAGCAAACAATTATAGTAAACAATCAGATAAAAACGACAAATTATCTCCATGTTTTTGCGACAAGATTACGTTTTATTATTATATGACTTTTCCCACAATTTTGACTTTTTTCCTCAGAAGTGTGTGATACAAACTCACAATTCTGACTTTTTCTCAGATTTGTGAGATATAAACTCATAATTGTGAGTTATAAAGTTAGAATTGCGAGACAAAACCTATATATAAACAAGACGAGATACAAACTGAGTTTATATCTTGCAATTCTGACTTTATAAAATGCAATTGCAAGTTATTAGGACAGAACTGTGAGATATAACCTTAATTCTGAGAACATAGTCTTTTTTCCCCTCAAAATTGGACTTTATAACTTGCGACTGTGAGTTTATATAACGCAATTCTGAGAATTATGAATTATGACTTTATAACTTGAAAATCTGACTTTATTTCTTTCATATCATATTTAGTTCATATCCCACAATTGTGACTTTATAACAAGCAATTGCAAGTTTATATCTCACAATTCTGAGAAAAAAGTCAGAATTACGAGTTTGTATCCCTTGTGCACCATGAAGCTGCAAACTAATTAAAAATGGACTGACTGACTCTTTGACTCAGATCTTGCCCCATTTACCACAAACCGTTCTAATGAACAGTACAACCAATAGTGCAAAAAGCCAACAACTAGTGCTAGCTACTCTCCCTTGATCTTTCTCCCAAAATGTAGCATCTGTGTAATTAACTTCAGCCACTTACACAACTTACACAAAATGAGTATGTTCTTCACATCCAATTAGTTTTCCACCCAAAACTGTACATTTTAACGCTGACTTAAGCCCACTGCATTAACATTGGGCATAAGACACATAAAAATAATTTTGTAAGAACAGGTCAGCAACACTAGCCATGCTGAAAATGGACAGCAAAAGGGGAAAAGTGGGTAGAATACTAACTCAGACTGAGAGATATTGCTTACCTGCGGTTGTGAAGAAGTAAGTTATTAGACTGTGGATAAGAAGTGCTCTGCTGTGGTAACAGTGAGCACTCAGATAATGCCATTCACTGTAAACACAGTGGCAAGCAATATTCTGATGCAAGCCTCATAAAACGAGAGTGAGTTGAAACGCTACGCATGTCAACGATTATCAACAATCTCACCTACTGTTTTTTAGCGTAATTACCAGATGGTGAGGCTAATTAATTCTCATCCCTTGAGAGGAACATTATGTTTTTACAGTCTTATAAAATCAATTCAGAATCGTGGGATGTCGAAGAGAGCAAAAAATTCTTCCTTCGGAATTTGATATGAAGTACCCCTGAGAGCTGTGGGTTTCTCTCGGTCCCCAGAGCGAAGGCCAGATCATTTCTAATGCCTTTACATAAACATCACTGTGTTCAGAAATTAAAGTGTGAACACTCACTGCGTACATTGTGGGAATCTTAAATCAATGTGCAACACCCAATAAAGCTGTACAGAAGAACAGAAGACTGCTTAATGAATACCACACCAGGACATCAAAGCAAGCAGTCAGCTGACAGTGTTACACAACATGACTGACTGTACATTTATTACAGGGACAATCGCACTGGAGTAAATCGGGGTTAATGCCTTACTCAGGAACACATAGTTCAAAAATCAATTGTAATGTGTAGTGCGGTGTGTGTGAAATTTTTTGTACTGTATGTATGTGCTAAATAGGTTAAATCACACAATGCAACAAAAACTTTTTCACTTTAAATTTTTGATGGTTCTTCTGTAAGTGCTCATTTTTTTGTTTGTTTTTTAGGTCAGGCAGAACTTCTGTCATTAATTATGAAACACTGGTGTAGTACAGATACGTTTTTGTACTAATTTTGCACGTTTTTAAAGATATTTTACTTTTGCTGAGGTCTCAAAAAGTTATTTAAACCATTTAAATTATTTTTCATAGAACTATATATTGTATCATTTGTTTGAAAAAGACCCCATAAAGGTTATATACTTATGGGCAGAGAGACCGGTCGGTAGATGGAATGACCGAACAATAGATAAAAAGATAAATAGACAGAACGAACGACGGAACTTTCCCCACATCAATCTACACTCCATACACCATAAAGACAAAACAGGTTTGTGACAACTTTAAAAATTTAATACAATTTAAAAACTTCATAAGTATGTTAACACGGTACTTTGTTAAAGGAGAAGTCCACTTCCAGAACAAAAATTTATAAATAAATTACTCACCCCCTTGTCAACCAAGATGTTCATGTCTTCCTGTCTTCAGTTGTAAAGAAATTGTGGTTTTTGAGGAAAACATTTCAGAATTTTTCCTCATATAATAGACTTCAATTGTGCCCCCAATTTTGAACTTCCAAAATGTAGTTTAAATGCAGCTTCAAAAGGCTCTAAACAATCCCAGCCGAGGAAGAAGGGTCTTATCTAGCGAAACAATCGGTCATTTTTTTCAAAAAATAAAAATTTGTATACTTTTTAAGCACAAAAGCTTGTGTAGCACAGGCTCTGAGACGCGCGTTCTTGAATGATTCATTCATTTTGAACGGATCCTTAATGTGACTCGGAAAGAACGAGTCGTCTCGGGGAGTGATTCGTTCAGTCGCGCATGCGCAACATCCTATTAGGTTCTGTACTGGAATTAGTTCACCAGTTTCGAGTCTTCGGGT
>JAHKKF010538597.1:14304-30392 GCA_019740295.1 Labeo calbasu
CACAACCCACGTGATGAATATAATTCAGCAAATAACTGCAAGGTTGCAGGTTTCAACACAGAGATGGTGACAAAGAGGCAAAAGCCACATCAGTTTATGTATATTTTTAAACATAAGTGCACTTTTACATAAAAAGTCAACTAACATACTAAGGCATGTGTAGGGTTCCTTGGTCTCGAACATTTGAACACCTTCCTGGATGACTGCTTGTGCACATTCATGGACTGAACACTGCTAAACGTGCGCAGTTGTCCGGGAAAGGCCTTCAAGGGAGCTTCGTGGACTATGTGAAGATGGTGCTGGTATCATGCGGATCATCCATGACCGTCAGACAATGATACCAGCCCCACTTCAGACCCAGAGCCAAGCCAAACACAACCCTGCTGTGCGGAGCATTAGCCAGAACCACAGAGGTGGCACCTGAACTGTCTGTCTGCCCTGGATTACCTGTCTCTCCTGTCAAGACTGTGGAGGTCATGCCTAAACTGTCAGTTTGCCTTGAACTATCTGTCCTGTCACAACCGTGGAGGTCATCCCCCTGTCCATAGCGCTCCTGGTACTGGTAGTTGCTATCTGGTGTGTGTGGGCAGCATACACCATCCCTGAAACCCCTGACTGTTATGAACTCCCCCGCCAGGCTCCCTCGTCCCTCCATCTCTGCCTTGGTCAGTTGTCAACCTGCCCTCGCCTCAGGACTACACGCCTCCAGCTTCACCTTGTCCCTCTGTCCCTTCATCCCTCTGGTTCTGTTGGAAACTTCCCTCCTTCCAACTCCACCTTGGTCCTCTGTCACTCTGGTTCCACTACGGCCTTCTGGATCCCCGTCTGAGCCTTCAGCTCAACCTTGGCCCTCCGGATCCTCTGTGTCGCCATGGCTCTACGGCTCTCCGTCTCCACCCATTACCACTCTCCAGCAGTTGGCCCCCTGGAATTGTCAGCTCTTCCTCCACCATGACTCCTCCCTGCATTGGCTCCACCATGGGCTGCTTTCCTGGCTACAGTCTGGGTCCTAACTGGTTCCTCCTGCTCCTGGCTCCTCCCTCCATCTGCTCCTGCCTCCTCCCTCCATCTGCTCCTGCCTGGTCATCTCCTCCACCTGCACCTCCAAAGATTTTGTTTGTTATCCTACTCCCGGTCTTCTATCCACCTCCAAAGCCTTCTCCTAGGATGTGGAAGAGTTTTTGAATAAAGCTATTTTTGTTTTCTTTGCACACAAAAAATTCTTGTAACTTATAAAATTATGGTTAAACCACTGATATCACATGGACTATTTTAACGATGTCCTTACTACCTTTCTGGGCCTTGAATGTGGTAGTTGCATTGTTGTCTTGGGTCAGAAAGCTCTTAGATTTCATCAAAAATATCTTCATTTTTGTTCCAAAGATGAATGAAGGTCTTACAGGGTGAGTAATTAATAACAGAATTTTCATTTTTGGGTGAACTATCCCTTTAAGTATAGTATAAAGTATGTTATTTCTGTAATAAATTCTCCTTTTAAGATCATGCTAAAGGTACTTTTTCACAAGATTAGAGAACTAGCTGTAGGTGAGCAGGTAGCAATGTTTGATAAGCTACTCATAGCCAGTGTTGGGAAAAGTTACTTTTAAAAGTAATGCATTACAATATTGAGTTACTCCCTAAAAAAGTAACTAATCACGTTACTTAGTTACTTTTATGGAAAGTAACGTGTTACTTTACTTTTGCGTTACTTTTTAAATCTGGGCATGGCTTGCTTATTTGTTTTTAATATAAAAAGTTATATTTTTGGCAAATGTAAAAGTCTTTTCACACCGAACGCCTCAGGTTTCATGAAAAGTAAATTCATGTCTGTACAGTAGACCGCAGAAGAAAAAAATGTCTCTTCAGCAAACTCTTCAGCAATAAAAAAAAAAGGAAAACAAATGTTAGATTATCTTGACTAACTTTTGCTTATTAGTATGGTTGAATTGGATCATCAAAGGTCGGCAGCAAAGACATCAGTTAATAAAATGGGATTAAATGCATAAAGGATATTTGTATTATTTAACATTTAATTATTGCAGGTTTGCATCATATTCTGAGTTGAATTTCACTGTTTTTATTCATTTTGAGGAATACTGAATACTAAACCTAGTTTTTTGTGAGTGAGATGAATTAATGTATGTTCACATTTATTCTAGATCTAACATCTTACGCCTGATTTCTCTCAGCATGGGGACAGGAGAGCTTTTAATCAATAAATGGGGGGAAAAGTAACTGGCATCACTTATTTGAAAAAGTAACTCAGATATTTTCTTGTCAATTAAAAAGTAATGCGTTACTTTACTAGTTACTTGGAAAAAATAATAAAATTACGTAACTCGCGTTACTTGTAATGCGTTACCCCCAACACTGCTCATAGCTAATCTACATTTAAAAATAGCTAAACTAAAAGCTGTTGTTTAAAGAAAATAGCTAGTTACACTATGAACAATGGAAAATGGAAGTAGCTTGCTTCCTTAAGGTGCTTATTTTTAAATAAGAAATATTAAGCTGTAATTTGATGTAGAAAACAAACATATCAGCTGCTGTGCGGAAATTTGTGATTTGTTGTGTGCGTGTTAATAAGAAAATGAGTGGTTAAAAAGTAAACCAGATGCAAGGGGTACACTGTTAAGTTAACCCACTTCTTAATCAATAAAACAGAAAAAAAAAAACAAACAAACAAACAAAAAACACAATTTAAAAATGGGCGATTCTTAGCCACCTCGCTGAGAAATGTATTTAGGCTAACAGCTTCAATATACGGCACTACTGTCCAACACAGGTAGGATGAAGAGAACAGGAGGAGTTGGAAACTGCTGCATTTAGCAGTTTCAGAGGGTTAGGTGAGAGATTCAGAGCACTAATGAGTTTGTAGAGTGAACTGTTGGGAGTTCTTGAACTGATCTCTGAGGCGCTGGGACATGCTGACACTTCGTTTTGCCTTCTATCATTTCTTCCCTCCTTTACACCCCTGGATAATCTGGCTGCCGAAACTTGCCTGAAAATGATTGACCATTATCCATGTGGTAAAATAATGACTGTTAGTGGAGTTATTACTGGATTTGTATGTCATCCAGTTGAAGACAGGAAAATGCGTTGTCAAATACATCTGCCAGTTAGTAATCTTGGAAAATAAGACCTTACGGCAAAAATGAAATAGCATTAGCAAAAAGTCCACTGTGTGAGTCATATTATGCATTTGTACTAGTTTGACTTTTGACAGACAATTATTTGACACGCTTTCACACAGTAACTTTACTTCTGATACATAATAACCTCATTATGTCCATTTACATTTAAGCTGTCAGATTCTAAAACAAGCTGACAAAACCAAAAAGGAAACTTCAACTCCAAACACTATATGAAACAGCTCATCAAGGTGAAATGTCACAAATGCGGCATCAAACTTTGGGGGGAATCCACTAAGACTGAATTATGCTTACTGATAGCACTGTTTGCCTTGTTTAAGTGCTCTACTCACTAAAGGAATTATGTAAATCAGGTAAACACACCCTCATTATTAGTGCTGACTGCATTTTGCACTGCACAATTACCCATTTTACAGGCCAGTTCTGAGTGCTTTGTTGTCAAGGACACAGCAGTCAACTGCAATCTGGCATCTCTTGTGAAGCTGAAAAGTTGTTTTTTTTTTCAAGGCCACTTAAGTGTACTTTTACTTTGCTTAAGTTTATTTAAAAGAGAGTAGACTTTCATGACTATGTTTCTGACACTCTTAGAAAGTGCATTTTGTAATAATGTCAAATTAAAAATTGAAAACATTATAATTATGTTTCATTTCCTTTTACGAAGTACTCTTATTTTAATGTGTTGACTAGCACACTAAAGCATGTGTAATGTACTTTATAGTAATTTTAACTGTAGTCATTTTTGTAGCGCTTTACAATAGAGATTGTTTCAAAGCAGCTTCACAGTATTAAACAGGAAAGTACCTGCAAACTTCAAACATGAGGCAAATCCAAATTCCAATAGACAACAGTGTCATTATTCAGCTCAAATCAGTTTAATGTTGATTTAATTCAACGCAATAAGAGTGTTGATGCTGCAAAATCAGTCAGTTATGAACAAATTTTATTCAATAAAACAGAAAAATAGTGTCATTATTAAACATTAGCCTTTGTTCTCATCCTAGTGTAATTGATAATATTTACCCCAAAACCCCACTCGAACAAAGAAAAGGCAACAGTGGCAAGGTAGTGTGTTATTCATTTTTACATTTAAAGTTAATATATTTTAAATGGACTAAACTGCAACTTTACAGTTACAATTGTGTAATGAGAATATATTTATATACATGACATACAAGTTTACATACATAGTATATTTTAATTTACCATAAATGGGGTGTGAAAACTTTTTAAATTTGAAGCTCAGGGTAAATTTAACTTATTTTGTCTACTGGGAAACATGTATCTTCTGTAGCTTCTGAAGGGCAGTACTAAATGAAAAAAATATCATATTTAGGCAAAATAAGAAAAATGTACACCTCTTCATTCTGTTTAAAAGTTTACACCCCTGACTCTTAATGCATCGTTTTTTCCTTCTGAAGCATCAGTGAGCGTTTGAACCTTCTGTAGTAGTTGCATATGAGCCTCTCAGTTGTCCTCAGTGTGAAAAGATGAATATCAAAATCATAGAGTCATTGTTGGAAAGGGTTCAAATACACAAAGAATCTGTGGAACCTGAAGGAGTTCTCTAAGGACAAACAAGGGACTCATGAACCAATATCAAAAAACAAACAAACAAAACAGGTAACTTTCAGGTAACAACACTGTATTAAGAATCAAGCGTAACCTTTTAAGCGAGGTCATTTTATATATTAAACTACTGTTTTCTCTTGTGGATTATATGTAAACGTCTTTTATGTGAAATATCTTATTCAGGTCTGTACTAAATAAAAAATACCATGCATTTTGTATGATCGCTCTTATTTTGGTTAAATAATTAACATTTTGCATTTTCTGCAAGGTGTATGTAAACTTTTGACCTCAGTTGTATGTTATTTACGTAATAAGTACACTGCTTAAAAAGTTGCTAAAGTATTTTCTTTTTTCACAAGGGATACGTTACTAGGACTGTACAGCATCACCCCACCACTGTGACCCAGGTAACTGAATAGGATATTTAAAATGGCATAAGTCTGTTCAGCTACACTGCACATCTGGGCTATATGGTTGGTTTTATAGCTCTTCTCCGTCAATTTATCATCATTTAATGGATTATTGCTGCCATAATCAATAGAAAATGTACACAAATGTCTATTGTAATGAAATTGTTTTTAATGCTTTCTGTGGGTGGTACCTGTAAGTTAATTGCACTTAGCTAATAGCACTGGGTATTGTGAATAAGATGCAATCTATAATGAGCCTAATTTACATAGAAAGAGGGTGAAAAAATAACAATTAATTTAAATGTGGCGCAGCGCTATGTCAGCACGTTTAGGGCCTGGCTAAAATGGATTGCGGGGGATAAGTGATACAATACTGTACAACACTCACACTCAATGTCACCCTTTATTTCTCCACTAAAAGTCTTGTAGCCAAGACTATAGTTAATTTAAATCTGTTGAAAGTGACACCAAAAAAATCACAAATGTTAATGAATGCTCACACTTGCTGTTTGTGCTGACTTAATCTTTGACACTCACATTACTCTCGTCTATGTTTTTATCACTGTCTCTCTTTCTTCCATAAATAAATCACAAATCTCATCCATCTTTAATTAGCATCAAATCATGCAGAAATTTTCCAGCGATGAATTGACGCAGATGACCAATCATGATTACGGTCTGCTTTCAAACTAAGTGGAAGAGAGCTATTTATGTTGGTGGCTCCAGTGCGTGTCTGACTCGCCGCACTGATGTTTATAGGTCTTGCCTTCGAATTAGTGGAGAGTATGAAGAGTGGGATTGTATAAGTTTATCAAAAGTCTCTACTTGTAAAAGCACTACTTTTCTGACCTCGCTATCAAGTCCTCCGTTGAACATAAGAGACAGCGTTGATATAATGTGGGAAGACTTGATAAAAGACAGGGCCCTGCATTTACAGTATGTGGGAGTAAAAGCAGATATTTAAATTCATAGGTAGAGAGGAAAAGAGAACCAGCCTTATATACCTGAGAGAAACTGAACAACAGAAGTGTGTAGGAGAGGTCAAGCCATTTAAAGGTGCAACTATTGGAGCTCATTAATTATTATTCAGTTAAGGAGGTTTTTTTCTGTGCGGTTGCAGTGAAGACGTGCCTCACTGAAGCACATCACCTGTGGGACTGCAGAGATGCTGTCTGCATGGCACCTGTGTTCCTGTCAACCTATGTGCTTGTATTAGAACGCTGCTGTCATATATTTGCATCATAATTGCCTGCGATGCTGCATTAATCTGGCTTAAATATGGGGGATGACATTATTATTTGAGTGTATTTATGTGTATGGGTCAATGACGTGACACCATTTTCTTTCAGATTGCATTTTTTCAGTTAAAAATTGGTTTAAATGCATTAAAAAGATGCCCCGTATATGAAGTACCTCTCCTATGTTATGGACCCACTTTAGGTTTTCAAATAAGATTAGTTATTTGTAATTTTTCTGTTATTCAAAGTGTCAAAATATCATGTGGTGTGACCATCCGGCCATAACTGTTGCTTTGGAAACGTCTTTAAAATTACCCTTAATTTATTCTGATTAATTTTCTGCACTATTTGTCACGATTTCCAAAGTGTTTTATAAAAATACAAAGAAAAAAATATATATTTATAATTCCATCACAATATACAAACAAACTTTGTATATTATAACGATTTATATTTTATGAAATATAATGTGGTGCAGCTATCAAGAATCTACCATTTTGGGACTTTTGTGTTGAAATCCATTCAAAGACAGGAGTTTTCATCATTTGGCAATTTGCCAATGACCCATGGGAAAAAAAAAAAAAAAAACCTTTTTAATGGCTGGTACGTAGTTACCACATTTGGATATCATTTGGTATGACCTCAAAAAACAATGAATATGAAGTTATTTCTACAAGTATTTATTTTTATTTTAAATTTCATAGTGACCTTTCGTGGGAAGCTAGCTTGTTTTGTATATATGGCCAATTCCTTGCCTGTAAATTTTGAAATATCATGTGGTGCGACCAAATATCATGTTGTGCGACCACTGCAAAGTGTTTTCCATTATAGATATATGTCCCAGATTGGCAGTTTTTGTGCATTTATGTTCAATTCATGGTTTATATACATAAAATACTTTATTTTAGTATCAATTGCAACTTTTTATGCAGTTTGGGTCATTTCAGACAGTTTATGTTTAATCTTTGTACAATATGAGAAAAAATGCAAAAAATTAATTTAGAGCATATAATTTTAGTTTGGTAATTATACATGTATTAGTAATTTATTATTTATTTATTTATTAAAAACTATTTTAATCTATTTTACCGGATTCCACTATCAAGCAAAGTAAAATAATGCTCGCCACTGGCAACATGTTAATTCTGACCCTGCAGTCAAGCAGATTCGAGATTTCATTTTCTACTGTAAGAAAGATGTTCGTGCTGTCATCTCAGAATCTGAGCCAGCAACCTCCTGCTTTTCTAAATAGACCCTTCGCAAAGACCCGCCCCACTTAGTTGCTGTTGCTACGTCCGACAAACCATGGCACTTTTATGCCACACATCATGTTCTCATGCAGTGAAAAATACATCACAGAGCAAAGAGGACACTGACAACACGCAGACAGACAAGGCAAAGCTGGTTACTTTTGGCATGAAACAAAGTATTTTTTTGTCATTTTAAGAAATTCAAACAACAAATACTGTTTTGTGGGCATTTAATGTGTTCTGACAGATCACTATAGCCCCTCCGTTCAAGCGGCACATAAACCGATAATCTCTTCGTCTAAACGTGAATGAACATCAGAAAGTATCTTGTTTCACCTGTGAAAAGATGTCAATATACATCATTTTTCAAGTTCAAGTACACCGACTTTACTCTCCTGTCTGATTTGTCAGACAAAACAGTGTATTTGGCATTATGATTGGTCAGATCAATCAAATTCCCGCTGAAGGGTCAATTGAGCAGCAAAGATTGGGCGAAGTTCAGAAATAACTGGGACTAAAGAAATGCTTGGAGTTAATGCCATGTTCTGCACTTGTCACACATGTCTCTCTAAATAGATTTTTAATTATATAAGGCCTTTGTGTCATTTGGAGCAACCATTCATCATGTGGTGCGACTAATAATAAGAATAAGTGTATTAAAGAAAAAATTAAATCTCATTAGTGTGGTTAAAATATGAACCACTGATACCGCATTCTTAAGTGAATTGTATTTTCAAAACATTTTATCAGTTTTATGCAATTTACAGGAAAAAAAGTCTTCTGACTACATTTAAGAAGGCAACTCTGATTATTTACAAAAACTTTAAATAAATGCAAATATTTTGTTTCTTAACACTTTAATGACTGAGAACATCTAAAAATGTTAAGCATGTTAAGGAAATGAATTAATTTCAATTTAAACCATGGTCGCACCATGTGACATTATTTAACACTAAAATCACTTAATTAAATTTTTTTATATTAATTTATGTGTACACAACATTCTTAATGTCTGAACAATTACAACAGATATTATTGATTTTTTTATTGTACAATTGGCCTGTCGCAAATCCTTTACGTCAATGACCCATATGTATTTCTGTGTTTGTGTGCATTACGGAGGGACAGGCAGACGCAAGTTTTGAGGTCTTCGGTCGTGAGACGAGGCAATGCCTCCAACATGTTATGATTAGATATGACTGGTTGTGTTCAGCTGTTGATAAATCCCGCCTCTGGTGTTCAAGTGCCTTCCGCGTTCCGTGTTCGCGAATCATTCTGAATGATCAATATAATGGGATTAATGGGAAGACTAATTTAAAAAAAGTAAATAAATAACTCACACTTTTAGATATAACTACTTTGTCAAAATAAGACTTAAAATGTCATGAAAACATGATCTGTGGGAGTTTTTAGCGAGTAACCAGTTTGGTGAAATTGAAAGTAAATCTGTTTGAAAGTAAATGTGTTTGTGACTAATATTTACTGAGATTTGATCACTGATGACCCGAAAAATTCCAAAATAGTTATCAATTAAAAAGAATACTTGAACAAGTTCACAAATAAAATACATAATATATAATACAGTTATGAATACAATTTAAGTTTATAATCATCATGGTGTGATTTATTTGTATATGTACAACAGTTTTAATCTTGTTTTCCCATTAAGAGCACAAATATCATGTGTTGCCCTTTATCACTGCCTTTGACCTTCTTTGAACTCTTAGCTTGCAAGTCACTTGTGCACACAACTGACTCTTTAGACATATTTGGAAGATTATCATGCTCAAGTAAGCAGTTCCATTGTTCACACACTCACACTCACACACACACACGCACACACAGCTGTACCCCCAGGGACAGTTCCTGCAGACAGCAGGGAGAGCTTGTTCTCAAAGCTGCTCAAAGTGGATGCACAAATCGAGCTTGGCACATCCAAGACTTAACATGTACGGTACACAGCAGCTATGGCTGTGTCCACAATCAAAATGCGTGATGAAACATTTAAAAGCTACTTCCTCTAACCTTTGCAAGACTGACAATTTATTTAGTAGGCTGTTTAAAATTCTGCAAAGCAACAGCAGGAGTCCAGATGCTTAATAAAAGCGGTGCAGGTGGAGGAGTGTGTCTGAGGGCATTTCCTGCAGCAGAGGAAGGAAGAACACCACCATATATCACTACCTTTGAGGGGAAATATCCCTCCATGGTAATAATACTGCTCTCGTTTTATTTTACATTTTAATTAGACAACTTCAAAGTGGTCAACCTAGGCTCATTGGAAATACGTGCCTCTACATTTCTGCAAAACACCAAAAATGTTCCTACATATATTCACTGCAGTTTTCAGGTGAAATGAACACTAGTGGCAGTAAGACACCATCAACCACACACAAACTATGATTACAGGGGGCAAATTAGCAATTAATGAAGACTTAGTTTTGTGCGGTTCCTTGCACAATGCTATGTTATGACCATGCTTTTACCACTGCACATGATTTGTAAAGTACTACATTTACATAGCCAGCTCCATATGTATGGTTTTTCTTCACATAGTAAACTTGCTCAGTAGCTCACCTGATCAGGGCCAGATTAATGCACAGGCCTACCGGACACGTACACCACCACGTCATAATCCGGCCTTGCACCTGTTAAAGCATTGCACCCAGGAGTCTTGTGAAACAGGAGTCACTATAAAAAAGCTCAAAGCATGCAGAAGCAAGCTCAAATAGCATGATTGTTCAGAATTTTTTTTTTTTTCTTAATGTTTGCCTCAGGTTTATAGTAAAATTTAGTGTAGGTGGTACATTACCTTTTAGTGCCATTCACCTGACATTTCCTTTCCAAATTGCCATGATGTGTACAACAACCAGTGTTTTAAAACATTGCCAGGTTCAGAAAAAAAACAGATTTTTTTTCATCCCTCACTTACTGGACATCTCACTTTTAACATGTCATAAACATATAAGAAGCAACGTAATATCATTGAAAGTAGCACATATTTCTTATGTATTCTCTTGAGGTGTGTATTTTCTGTATCACTAGCATAACCAAACAAAATATCTAAAATAATGATTGTTTTCAAAACGGTTTCTCCAGCACACCCCTGACAGCCATTGGTCAATCAACCATATAGTCTCACTCCTTCAGCTGGGATGCTTAAACAATGTCGTCACAAAGCCACAATTTTATAGTTTTCCAGGGAAATCAATTAGTAGTTTCCTTATAGTTATCTGTTTGTAATAAGCTGGAATAGGAGAAACCCAGCAGGCACACAATGTCATGAGAGGTTGATATTTGGTTAAATTTCGTTTGCGACATCGGGTGACCAAAATTCAATGTAAATTCAACGTCTAAAGTCAACATTAAATTGATGTCCAATACCGATGTCAGCTGATGTTGATATTTTGTTGTTTTTAGATTTTGTAACCAAAATCCAACGTTAAGTCAATGTCAAATTGACGTCAAATACCGACGTCAAATACCGACGTCAACCCAATTTTCATTCTCCACCAAAATGCAACATCTGTCCGACGTCATGTCCAACATCGTGATATTTGGTTAAATTTCGGTTGCGACGTCGGGTGACCAAAATTCAGTGTAAATTTAACGTCTAATGTCAGTGTTAAATTCATGTCCAATACTGACGTCAGCTGACGTTGATATTTTGTTGTTTTTAGGTTTTGTAACCAAAATCCAATGTTAAGTCAACATCAAATTGACGTCAAATACCGACGTCAAATACCGACGTCAACCCAATTTTCATTCTCCACCAAAATGCAACATCTGTCCGACGTCATGTCCAACATTGTGATATTTGGTTAAATTTCGGTTGCGACGTCGGGTGACCAAAATTCAATGTAAATTTAACGTCTAATGTCAGTGTTAAATTCATGTCCAATACTGACGTCAGCTGATGTTGATATTTTGTTGTTTTTAGGTTGTGTAACCAAAATCCAATGTTAAGTCAACGTCAGGTTGATGTCAAATACTGACGTCAACCCGATTTTCATTCTCAACCAAAATGCAACGTCTGTCCGAAGTCATGTCCAACATTGTGATATTTGGTTCAATTTCAGTTGTAATGTAAGGTGACCAAAATTCAACGTAAATTCAACATCTAATGTCAATGTTAAATTCATGTCCAATACTGACGTCAGCTGACGTTGATATTTTGTTGTTTTTAGGTTTTGTAACCAAAATCCAATGTTAAGTCAACGTCAAATACTGACGTCAACCCGATTTTCATTATCAACCAAAATGCAACCACTGTCCGACGTCATGTCCAACATCGTGATATTTGGTTAAATTTCGGTTGCGACGTCGGGTGACCAAAATTCAATGTAAATTTAATGTCTAATGTCAGTGTTAAATTCATGTCCAATACTGACGTCAGCTGACGTTGATATTTTGTTGTTTTTAGGTTGTGTAACCAAAATCGAATGTTAAGTCAACGTCAGGTTGATGTCAAATACTGACGTCAACCCGATTTTCATTTTCAACCAAAATGCAACGTCTGTCCGAAGTCATGTCCAACACTGTGATATTTGCTTCAATTTCAGTTGTAATGTAAGGTGACCAAAATTCTATGTAAATTCAATGTTTAATGTCAGTGTTAAATTCATGTCCATTACCGACGCCAGCTGACGTTGATATTTTGTTGTTTTTAGGTTGTGTAACCAAAATCCAACGTTAAGTCAATGTCAAATTGACGTTGAATACTGACGTCAACACGATTTTCATTCTCAACCAAATTGCAACGTCTGTCCAACGTCGTGTCCAACATCGTCATATTTGGTTACATTTGGTTGCGACGTCGGGTGATCAAAATTCAATGAAAATTCAACATCTAATGTAAATGTTAAATTGATGTCCAATACCGACGTCAGTTGACGTTGATATTTTGTTGTTTTTAGGTTTTGTAACCAAAATCCAACGTTAAGTCGGTGGAGATCTGGTTGAGATTTTCATTCTCAACCAAAATGCAACATCTGTCCGACGTCATGTCCAACATCATGATATTTGGCTAAATTTTGGTTGTGACGTCAGGTGACCAAAATTCAAGTTCAATGTGTAATGTCACTGTTAAATTCATGTCCAATACCGACGTCAGCTGACGTTGATATTTTGCTGTTTTTAGACTGTGTAACCAAAATCCAACGTAAAGTCAATGTCACATTGACACTGAATACTGACGCCAACTTGATTTTCCTGTCCGACGTCATGTCCAACATCAACCTGATGTTATATAGATGTCCGTTGCCTGCTGGGAAGTATTATTACTGGAAAACGATATCACATTTAGGGCCCTATAGAGCAGTATGTCTAACAGGGATAATTCACCTCAAAATTAACATTCTGTCATCAATTACTCACCCTAATTTTGTTCCAAACCTACATTATTTGTTTTCTTCTTTGAAACACAAAAGAATATATTTTAAATAATGTTAGTAGGGAAATTGTTTTGGCTACCATTGACTTCCGTTGAACGGTATATACAACAACAAAACACTATGACATTTCTCAAAACATCTTATGTTCCACAAAATAAGCCATATGGGTTTAGAATGATAGGGTTGAAATGTTCATTTTTTTGGGGTGAACTATCACTTTAAGTGCAGTGCTAAGCAATATGTCACATGTGCAGTCATTAGGCAGGGGGAATGAGGTTTGGAAAGCGTGAATGTTTTGGGACCCTATTACGTATTTCATTCTCTGTCAAGCTTTAGTGATGTAAATGAGGCCAGTAAATTAATAAAAAATGTATAGTATAAATGGGGTTTACGCAATATACATTAGAAAACAGATATATACAGATGTGTTGCGTACTAACTCAAAAAAAGTGGCGCTTGTCAGGACTAATTAGATGTAGACTAATAATAGCGAGTATAATTAATCATTAATGACAGTAATCACTGGCACACAATGTCATTGCTAGTGTTAATTGTAACTGTCAGAAACATGTTTTGTGCTTCACTGTAATTCCAGATTCAGGAATTGCATAAAATAGCACATGATTGAAACAAGGGCACTTTAAATGTAAATATTATGTCTGAGCTGAAGACTTCTTTTCTTTCTCTGTTTCTAAGCATCAAGGAAATGTAACTCATTAGGAAGGATCAGATTTGGTAGCAACAGGTGCCCTATTGCCATAGTAACTGCGAAAACAACCTAATGAAGGATGGCCATGATTGGCTAATTGTGTTACTCGAAACAGCAGAGACTGAATGAGATTTGGAGCTTTATCTGGATTGCAGCGTATGGAATAAGCACGCCTCACACACACACGCTCACGCACATGAATGTTAATGCTTCAATTATGAAATGATTATTTCGAGATTGCAACCGGCAGAATGTCTCTATCGAGGCCTCTTCAAATTGTTTCATAAAACTGTCTGGGTCAGCAGCAGTTCCTCATATGTACCTCACAGGTCATCACCATTCTCCCTGTGCTGAATTCAAACCCTCCTCCTCCACCTTTATAAACAAAACCAATCCTCCCGTTCACGTCTGTGGCATCTCTTTGACTCCCTGACCCCAACTCCACCCATAATGAGGATGGGGATTCGGAGTCCTATTCTAAATGCATTAGGACAGTAAACACATCACAAATGCCTAATTGTGTTTATGCCGCTTCGTTTTTTTGTGCCTTGTATTTTTCCTGGCCCACGTTTTTGTTTGCTCTGACATCAATGTGACCGGTGGCCCATTATGAATTCTGAACAATACCTCAATAAGTGATCTCACAAAACCCCCCAACACCTTTCAGTGTCACCAGATAATTACAACACAAATGCAAGTCTGCCTTTCCATCTGCACTGTGATTGGTGGTAAAAGGGGTCTAATTAGCATGCGACCACACCATTCAACCGAAATTTGTTTTTAACAATTGGCCTCCGTGCGCCTGGCCCTCCCATAAGCACTTATGTTATTAATGGAACAAAACTGAATTCAAAGAGGTACACATGTCAGATGCCACTTTTCGGCCACCGCAGTTGCTGCTCTGGAGAGGCCACATAAAAGGCAATTATGGCGCTGAGTATACCGTGGGATATTGGCAAACCAAAAGTTAGCATAACATTAACACTTTTTGATTTGATTTGCATTAGACTGGTACCTTTCCAGATCCTTTGTATTCTGGTGTGTATTCCTTGTCTCCTGTCTTTAAAAAGATGAGCTATGTTGATGGACTTTTAATTACCCATGAAGCTTTTCCTTTCAGGGATCACACGACTGGATTCTGAAATAATCAGTTCATTTGGGTCCCTTATTACTTTTTAATCTAGGAGAGGAAAGCAAATCATCACACTGAATGGGGGAATGAGCTGAATAAACTGTGCTGTCATGGGAGACGTTGTGCTGCTGTCACAATGAAACTTGTCAATAAAATCATTTTAAAGAGACGATGACTGGATAGGTTGTCCAAAGGCCTGAGTGATTGTTCACCTGTTTTACACAAACTTCATATATTCATGCATATTTTTGTATAAACTATGAACTGAATTATTAATCAAATGTCATATATAAAAATATCACAGGTTTAAAACAACGTGAGGCTGAGTAAATGACACAAGTGGAAGGAATTTTAACTGCAGGAATGCTTAACTCATACATTAGCCTTTTTAATTATTTTTGCACTAGTTAGTTTGTCCACAAGGTGGCAACACTGGCACAAATGAATTGGAAGAACAACAAATTACAAGAGAAGGCAACAACAATAGATGGCTGTGTTAACAAGTTCTAGGTAAAGAGGTTAAAGGGATAGTTCACCCAAAACTGAAAATTCTGTCATGAATTACTCACCATCATGTCGATCCAAACCCATAAGACCTTCGTTCATCTTTGACACACAAATGAAAATATTTTTAATGAAATCTGAGAGCTTTCTGGCCCTGCAGCAATGCAATTACCATGTTCAAGGCCCAAAAAGGTAGTAAGGACATTGTTAAAATAGTCCATGTGACATCAGTGGTTCAGTCAGAATGTTATTAAGTTAGAAGAATACTTTAGAACATCCATCTCTCTTAGTTCATCATCTGTACATTCTGGTTCAAATAAATAAAGCTGGACAAAAAATTGCAAGTCATCCTCTCTGTTGAAATCTTCCGACATGTTTACAAAGACTGTTCTATGTACAGCTTGCATCTTCTTCCGCTTGTAAAAAAGGTGCAGCGTATCACATGCGTGTGTTGTGGTACTTCCGTGAACGCAAGTCAAAGACTGACACGGAAGAGAAAAAAATTGTTGAATAAAGTTCTTATTTTTGTTTTCTTTGTGCACGAAAAGTATTCTTATAGCTTCATACCATTAAGATTGAACCAC
Source organism: Labeo calbasu (assembly GCA_019740295.1). Taxonomy (NCBI): domain Eukaryota; kingdom Metazoa; phylum Chordata; class Actinopteri; order Cypriniformes; family Cyprinidae; genus Labeo; species Labeo calbasu. Next base: position 30,243 of record JAHKKF010538597.1, read on the forward strand.
TGATGTCACATGGACTATTTTAGCAATGTCCTTACTACTTTTCTGAGCCTTGAACGTGTCAGTTGCGTTGCTATCTAAGCAGGGTCAGAAAGCTCTCGGATTTCATCAAAAATATCTTAATTTGTGTTCCAAAGATGTACGAAGGTCTTA